>JAWWEN010012554.1:0-23007 GCA_035582955.1 Sycophila texana | reverse complement strand
GCGGATAATTAACGGCTAATTTTTACCTAAGCGTTATATTAAATTTTTAAAAGTGTCCTGCCAAGTTCAGGGACGTAAAATAAATGGAACGTAATTTTTCGCACTCTTTGTGCACTCTCTTTACTGCACTCTGAACACGAATCGTTTGACGCGTAAAAGTTAAAGTAGCGCGTTACAAGGAGTAAGGCGCAAAAAGGCCGTCGCCGATACTACACCAGACTCTCCTTTCTTTTACGACCCTTGCACTTCGGCTCTTTTCACTTTTCTCCATGCGTCAGCTTAGCGGCGTCAGCCATGAATCTCCGGGGGATTTACTCGCGCGGAAATATAGCGGCCTTGACAAAAATATGATCGTAGACCAAAAATCCCGTCCTTCACGGGCGCGGAGATTCTCTCTTTTATCGAAGGCGAACGAATGAACGGGAGTGAGCCTATCCGAGAGCTGACGCTGAATTCCGTAAAGAAAGAAGTAGGTCTATCGCCGGATTAACGGCAAATGCCCCTGTGCATTGTTGGACTCTTCCTTTTCCTTTCTGACGTTATTAAACATTAGCATAAAGTGAAGCGGAACGGGGTTTACTGCCCTGTTGTTATACTTTTCTTAATTTGACGGCTTGATAGTGGGAAAAGAGATTCTTTGAATTGCGGTATTAAGAAATGTACTTATATTCTATATATATTTATATACCATATACGTACAGTAAAATATTTATATACATATTTATATATAAATATATACATAGATCGAGAAGATGTTTGTTTATATTTTCTTATAAGTAAAATATTTTTTACTCTTAGTACGTCATTTAATAAGGAGATTTACTTAAATTGTAAATTTTATCGCTAGCAAAGATCACATACACTTTTAGTAAGCTTCATAATTATATTTCACTTTTAAGAATTTTTCCTTGAACGTAAATGCATGCTTAAATAAATTGAATCCATTTAGCTTTAAACCTCTTTAGCCAAGACATTGCCATTTCGGATTGCACCTCTCAGAACATATCCAATGCACTTTAACGGATTTAGCGACGTGAAATAATAATCGATGCCACGAGCAGAGAGGAGCTTTTTCAATGCAGAAAAGAAGGCACACGCTGGAAATTGCGCGTTTGACATGAGCGGCACGTTCCATTAATTTATGCGGTCGTGTATCCACGATATGTAGCTGTGTAGCTGTAGTTGGTAATGATGCCTCGCGAGAATTCCCGTATAAATTAATGGAACGCGTCGTTCCTGTAAATCCGGGCTTGATATGCATTTCAGTTGCAGTATCGAAGTTGCGCATCTCGAACCGGACTCTCTAATACGGAAAAAATTGTTCCGCGTCTCTCTGACGTAAATCAGAACTGATAAAAGGGTTACATTTATTATTGTACCCTTTTACTTTATCTGAATTTTAGTGGTACACTAAAGCGAGGGTAATAACCACCCGAAGGAATAATCTCAAGTAAACCCACAAGTTTTGGGATTTATGAAAAGAAGTGGAGCGTTTCTAAATTTTCCGTGGAGCAACGGTTCAGCACAAGGGACTGGCCATTACACAATTTAAGATTTATCGGGATAAAAGGCGAGAGTATTTAAGTTACACTGTGAAAAAAAGGGGATTAATTTTAATTCACTTTTATCTTGGTTTAAAATGCTATTTGCGCATTAAAATGAAAAAAGGCATGAATTTTAATTATACTTTAGTTTAAATTTAGATTTAAGGCACTCGGAATCTTAAAAAGATTTAGAAATTTAGAAAATTACACTTCGTGTAATGGTGAATAACTCATTGAGCTTTTAAACTGATTATTTGTAATCGATTTCGCAAATGGAAATAAATCAAAGAAAGGCTCGAGATGAAATCAACCTTGAAAAACTAAAAATCAACGTCGTAATCCTCTCTGAAAGGCTTTTCTCTTTCTCGTCTCTTCGTTAAAACGTCCGACTTGTCCCGCCAGACTCCAAAAGGACGCACAAATAATGTGATGAAAGGAACGTCGCGATAGAGCGACTCGTAAAAACTAAATGGAAAAGAGCAAATGTTTTTCAGTTTTTTTAATGCACATTACTTGTGCTCCGTGCTTTTTTTCGAGCTTTTTTTTGCAGTGTCTTATACGTAAAAAATAAAATAATTTTACGTAGAAAACCGACGATTTTTTGTATTGAATTTTTAAATACTTTTCGTGAAAATTAACTAATTAATAATAAGAAAGTTTCTTATTTTTTAAAAATTTTTTATTATATAAAAAATTCATGAAAAATAATTTTTAAACAATTTTAAATATTTTTAGAATGAAAATATCGTTAATATTTATGCATTTTCTAGACTCGGTAATGAGCGTATTAAAAAGCATAAAAGACTCACGAAAGTGAAAATTGGGTAGTAATGTACTACAGAGTGACTGGTGAAATTTTCGAAACGCCAAGTCACTAGCTCTTGCCTTATAATAAGCGTTTGTATGACCCTTTATACTCCTATGAAGAGAACTGAGTAAATTTGCATGAAAAAAGCATAAAACTTTTCATAGCTCGAGATGCATGAATAGATTAAATTATCCCTCGCTAAAATTTTAACAATGATATTATATTTAGAATTTAAAGCTTCAATAATTTACAGGATTTAAATATCTCTTATTCTAAAATATGAAGATATAAATTAATAATTATTATACCAAATTAAAAAAAAAAAAAGAAGCTACTTGAAGAAAACCTTTTCAAGCGTCATAATAAAGCAACTTTTCTCACAGGCATCTTGGCACATTCAGCTTTCTTAATTAATTCTTAATAAAATCAGACTCAAAGGCGAAGTAAGCCAGACAATCAAAATTCTAATTCGAATTACCCTTTTAAGTTCAGCGTACTTTGTAAGCGAAGAAGTCCCGGGCGACGAGACTGGAATGAACACCCTTAGTTTCAGCGGCACGCGCCTTCTTCCAACGTCTGCGCGCCTCGCGAAACTCGCGACTTAAAGAACGTCGCGTGTCGCTTTAAACTGTAACCCACGACCCGATTAACTCGCTCGCCAAAGGAAAAAGGAGATTAAGAACTGCTACAGTCGACTGCAAAAGAAACTTTCTTCTTCTTTTTCTCATACCGTTTAAACAAATAATTATTAAGAAAATGTTTTAGAATTTGTTGACATGAAATTTTTATGGAATTGTTCTTTATGTATGCAAATTAAATTAAAAGAAATATCCGTTTATTCTTTGAAGTCGATAGATAGAGAAAAATTTCAGTAAAAAAAATTACCAACATTGACGGTTAACTTTTAACAACAAATAATTCAGATCCAATTTCTGAAGATAGTTAAAATTAAGCAATCATTTGATAAAATCGTAAATATGCGTTTAGATTTTATTATAAGTGACAGTCAAAACACTTGTTAATGTTATTAGTCACGTATCAAGTGTGCCAGTTTAATTAAGAAAATTATTTTCGATAAATTCATTAGTTTTCAGTAAAAATTTGATGATAGAAAAAAAAAAGAAATAATATACTAAACTCTTGTTTACTTAGTGCAGTACTAGTCCCATAGCTTCACGGAAAAAAAATCGAAAATCGGAGCGTGCTAACTAAATTCTCTAGCTGCATATAGTAATATTTGCAAAATTCGAGGCGCCGAGCGCGGAGGGCGAAAAATCACGCTACGAATCCCCCGGAGCTACGACGCGGACGCCTCGTCGCAGGGATCGAACCTCGCGCGCCCAAAGCCCCGGCCGAGAGAGGGATTGATATCCATGAACCGTGAACTTGCGCGCCCGCGCGTTTACGTATTAACGAGCCCTGCGGGGCCGTCTTCCCCCGGAGGCGCATTATGCCCCGGCGTCCGGGCAAGGGTTGGCCGTTCGATATCGCCGAGGGCCGGCTTCAAAGGGGCGAAGCGCGCGATTTTAGCCCCACTTCGCTCGGCCCTCTCTTTCTTTTTTAACTCGCTCTCTCCCTCGCGGGGGGCCTCTCGAACGCGACGCATCGCCGCCGCACGCTCCGATGCTCGCTTCGACGGAATTGCGGTGTCTTCTTTTTTTTTTTTTTTTTTTTTTTTTAAAGAGGAGGATTTTTTTCTGTGTTTTTTTTAGGATGGGGGAGGGCGGGGGTGAGCTATTTTTGCTGCGAAGGCTTTGATCGTGAACTTTCTGATGGCGATCGGGTGGCGTTGGCGGTATATTTTTTTAAAATGGAAGTGTTTTTTTTATAGAGGAACGAGGATGGAGGGATACGTGGAGAGTGTTTGTGCGAAAAATATTCTGCTCGCAGATGGTTTTTTTTCTATGTTTTTCTGTAATTTCTTGTTTAATTTTTACTGAAGTTATTTTGTTATATATAATTCTTAATTTAGAGTTTTGTAATATTATTAACGTGTGTTGCAATCATATTTCTCTCCAAGTATTATAGTTCTCTTAAAAGTACACTCAGATAAAAACTTGAACCCGTTAGAAAGTTTAATAAATTTACGCCCTTCATAAATTAAATTTAAAAATTGTCAATTACCAGTGACAGTCGAAGGTTTCTTAAAATACGAAAGTTTCCCGCGAAAATCCGTTACACACAGCAGTAAGGTACAAGCGCACTGCCGATAAGAATCGTAGCTCATAAACTCCCGGTCCTCCTCCTCTTCCTCCCGTCGAAAATTTATTCGGCCATTAAGCCGCGCAAAATGAGTCCACGTCGACTTTCCAGTCCCCGCAGCAGCAGACTCGCTCTGCCCACTGCTCACTCTTCGATCCGAAATTTACGCCTGGAGGAGGAGGAGCAGCTCCGGACGAGTACGCGCGAGTCCGCGAGACACAATTCGCGCGCACATGGTGCATCGGGAGAGCGATGACGCGATTAGATTCGGGACGGCCGCGATCGATCCCTCTCGGATATCTCCCCCGGGCTCGGCGCGCTGGCTTGCGACTTCGCCCATTTTTCTCGCCAACTTTCGCACTTTTTCCGGCCCCACTCCACGGCTGCCGGGAATTGAATATCCAAGTTGGACTTTGGTTTCATTTAGGAGGCTTGTCTCCGCCTATTTGTCTCCCTGGCCGTGTTTTGCCCGCGCGCTGTGTTTCGTGAATTTTCCAGATGGAGGGGGGAGGGGATGGTCGAGGGGGATTTTATTTACGCGGACCCTTCGGAAATGAGAGATGTTGACGACTTATTTTCGGATGAGACGGCACGACGATGGGATGACAGACGGACGACTATTATATCTACGAGTTTCGCAAAGTGAGATCGGCGCAATGAGATGTGTCGTGAAAGTGTACCTTTTTTAGGTATTTTGTTGTTATCCATCTTCAGTTTTGTAATACTTTCATGGTAGAGAAATTAACCATCTTTTCTGGCTAGTTCATTTCGATTCTGATTTATTATCGATCAAATTTTTACCATAACTAATTGGCGAAAAACTAAATTAAACGGCACTTGCCATATTTTGACTAGAAAGTTGATCATAAGTTCAAAGATATTCGATAAGTTTAAATTATGTTCACTGTTTTAATTATAAATTGACCAATCACTAGAAAAATAATTTCTGGTGAATTTACTTAAATAGTTTTTTCTTGTAATTAGAAGCTTTTCACATAAGGAGTATGAGCAGACTGCGATGAAAAACAAGAAGGATGATAAAATATGTATACACTTCAAAAAAATGTTATATACACTTGAACATTAACTTTAGGAGGGTTTCTTTTACACCTTCATCTTACATTATTAATGAAGACAACCTTTCTGCATTATAGTCAATATTAAGTTCTTTAGTAGTTAAAGTAAATATCTCCACTGTAAAGTACAGTTTATAGCCCTATCATTCTTAGTAGATTTTATAAGCTGTAGGTAGTTTCAAATTGCACTATAAAGAAATAAATAGATAAAAAATATTCAGTAATAAAAGAATGTATTTCTTTTGATTATAAATTAAATTTTTTATTAGCATTAATAACTTTAAACTTCTAATATTATCATAATTCTGAAAAATTCAAGTCAGTAATAAAACGAACCAATTTTATCATTAAGAATCTTGAATAATGAAGTAAGCAGATCAAATTATGAAAGATGCTCGACAGAACGTCAGAAATTGCCCAGTAGTTTGATATACAGATCAGGGTATCCAAATTAATTTACATAGCAGCTGAACGGACGAGTAACGAAGCTTTCTGAAGACGTTAAACCTTATCAAGAATCACCTTGACTAGATTAAATCGAAAACATCTTACGCGCCGGTGCCTGGGTCGGCGAGCAAGCGGAAAAAGGTATATCTGCTTGACGCTCGAAGGGAAACTAAAGATACTCGCAGGAGTCCCCCTCCACCCCCCGCTACACGATAAAGACCTCGAATATTGAATTCCCCCCTTTGTGGCGGGGGAGTTCGATTTTTCAAAAGGACCCGGCCCTTCCATCGAAAAATTCCGCATCCGTTTTACAAAGGGTGGCCCCAGCTGTTGGCCCATGCATATATATATTGGGAGGTGTATCGAATTTTTTACTTTCTATAATGAAAAATCTAAATGGAAATTGCAGGGATAATTGGAAATGATTTCGCTTGCTTCTGTGCCTAATTTTTGAATTTTTTTATTTTATTTTCGTAAAGGGGGTTTAATTCCCGTTAATATAAAATATAATACAAAATTCAAATGATGGCATAATACGCATCTTTAAACAATTTTTCATATAATTAGATTTAAGAAATTTGTGCAAACATGACTTTCATTGATTATTCAAATTCAAATATTATAACATCATGACCTTTTGAGTTTGGGCGCGACTCAACAGGAAATTTATTCTTGAACCAATCCAGTTGCTTCTTAAAATGCTTCGCAACGTCTGCTTTTTTTCAGTTTTCAATGTCATTAAAAAATCAAAAACTACGAACAGAATATTTGGAAAGTTAAACGCTAAACTGAAAATTCATGAGTATAATTAAGCCAATCCATCGCGCACCTCGAAGCAAACCTCAATTTCCCACCAAAATGTTCCCTCCATTAAGCCCAGCCATCTCAGAAAAAGCAGAGCAGCAGCTAAATGCAAAACGGCTTCTCCTAAACTATAAACTCCCCCAACAGTCCTCCAAGAAGCCTACGAAATCAAGCGCGAATTCCAGTAGCAGCGCGCGGTCGCCTCATAGAGGAAGAAAGGAAAAGGGAGAAGGGCGAAGGGGGAAGCAAAACCCCGAGCGATCGTTACGAGCGCATCCCAGATCCCCGGCCGCAGAGTCGTAAAACTTAACCGGCCGATGACGTTCGCCGTCGGAATTCCGAAAAGCCGACGACGGCGCGCCACACTGACCCAGTTGGCGTCGGTCTCACCTGCGCGACCACTGCCTCCTTCGCGTAGGAGTAGCGTTGAGCACGAGCCAGCGGCCATTGGGGACGCGGATTGCCCACGCGGCAATTAGCGCGCCGCGGGCAGACACGCGAGAGTCGATAGCGGCCCGCCGGTGGACGGGGATTCAGACGGCGATCAATTATGCAAGCTCGAGGGCAGGGATTTGGTAGGTATCAGGGAAAACTATCTGGATCCAGGTGCACTGAGAAAAAAGTATTATAAAAATTACTATTGGTCTGGGAACGTGAGCACAGACTGTAAATTCCATCGCAGTAAATTTTTTTTTTATGTATAGGATTATTTCCAATACGGTTTAGTCAAATTTACTTCTTTCTCTTTCTACTATTTATTCATTATTTCTAAAGTTAGAAATTTTGAATTTGGCCGCCATACCGGATATTATCCACGAGCCAATCACATTCACGTTTTCGAGGCTTGACAACATCCGGTCATCACTTTTTTAAGAGCACATTAATGGCAATTTTACTCTAGAGTATGGTCATTTTTATCTGAAAATCCAGTATGTGATGGTCACATGCCCATACAGATAGTAATTTTTTTAATACTTTCTTTTCAATATAGGATTTTGTCCGTCTCTCATACACGTACCTTGTGGAAGAAGTCAGGAAAATGTTACGTTAATAGGTAGAAGTTAGGGAATCCTGGTCCGAATCCTGGAAGATATTCCTATATCTAATTCCTAGACGGATTCAAGTGCCCATGTCCGAGTCGTTGGTTGATTGGGCGGTGGGAGCTTCCGGTGCGTGACGTGCGTGCAGTGCCTTTTTGTGGGAGGGTGAGATGGTGAAGGGAGGGAGGTTTCAATTGGCGGGTGAAAACACGTGGGATTTCGGTTCATTCACTTCGATGGTAACGAGAATGGGTCATGACCTGTGGGTTGTCAATTTCGGTGGAGGATAATTGCTTGGTGGAACGGAAGCGAATTTGTCTAATGGGATTGAAATTATGATAGGTATGTTTTAAAACCGAGACGATTATTTGCTTATGGAAACTGTAATAGTTGAGCCCGTTTTCCCGATTCTTTTATTAGGTGAACTTATCTATTCTTTAACTAAGTAGGTAGTGCGTAACGGTTCAAAGGCGATTTTGGCCTACTTGATAGCCAAGTTTTTAAAATGATTTAAAATCGGGAATACTGCAACTGTATTAAGTATCTAATAATTATTTTCTATGGATTTAGATCATTCCAATGTAGGATAGTAATTTCAACAAAATTAAAAAAAAAAAAAAAATAGCGCTAATATTTTCCAGAAAAATTAACCAGAAATTCAAAAGAATATGATTAATTTTCTGGTGATTAGTTAAGTTCTGGTAAAAATTCTGAACAGTAATTTCGTTTACTCACAGCGGCTTCTGATCAGCTTATTTAAAATTATTTATTTTATTTTATTAACACCCATTTAAAATAGACAATTATAATGTAGTTAATCAAAATTACTTAAGAAACTAACACCAAAAGGTAATTTTCGTTGTAATTAAAATTACTTTTTATTTCTCATTTACCACTGTACTTTTAAATCCCGGAAACCGAATGCTCCACGACCCATATCTCGCTAAAAGAAGCTCACCCCAAATTGAACTTCCCAAACTTTTTTCCATTCCTCAAATTTTTATCAGTACAAAACCCAACGAAACTCCATCTAACATCCACCGTGAAAGCTCCCATAAAAATTTAACAATCCGAAATTTTAACTGAATCAATTTGCCTCGCTCCACTCCCCATAATCCCCGCCCAATTGAACTTTCGTCACATCCCATTCATCCCCCACCGCAGCTGCCCATAAAATTTTCAACAACCCGTTAAGTTTCGCGCACAGCCGCTTTCCCGCGAATTAAAATGCGCGAGTCTATCCCCAGCAAAAAACTTCCGCCTCTGAAAACTCGTAAAAAGAAATCTTAACAAGTCGATGGGTATAACCACCAGCGAAGATAAAAAGAAAAAGCTGCGGGCGTGTCCTCGGCAAGTGCCGTCAAAAGTTATGGGCCGCTCGCGCGAGGAGAGGAGAGCGCCCCGCAATTGACGGCTTCCCGGGAGACGCGGGCTTATTACTTATAGAGGCCGCGAGTCAAATGGACCGATCGGGGGGCGACGGCGTCATAGCGACGAGAGCTTAATTTGCAAATGGAACGCCTCTCTCCGGCCCTTTTCTTCTCGGCCTTCGCCGGCGTGTCTTATCGATTTGTTGAGAGGAGTGAGGAGGAAGCTTATATTTTTTTTTGTCCCGGTCCTCCTTTTTTTTGTAGAGGGAAATTTATTCGTAGGCGTGGGAGATGAGCTACTTGTGCGCGAAAACTTAATGCGATTCCGAGAAAGATGGGAATTATTACGATCGATGGATGGAGATTCCGAGAAGTGAGGTTCATGTGGTAGGCGATTGTGGCTTACTGGAATGGTGGAGGTTCAATTGGTATTTTTATGTTAAGGATACGTTATCGGTCTTCAATGCTACGAACAGCATATTATTTTCGTTGAAGATCGTTGTGTAACAGTTCGTCGGATATTGAAGATATTTAATCTTAAACAAATTTCCCTACAATCTTTTTTTTTATAATGAAGCTATGAACATTATTGTTTCGCAATGAAGCAATAACCATGTGTTGATTTAACAGAAAATGTACGTTATAATTATATTAGCCCTACAGTTTTTGTTCTTGATGCTTTAGTAAAAATAGGCGCTTACAACTACATTCTTAAAATAGTGATCGGATAAAAAGTAAACAATATTTCTTTGAAATAACAATTTCTTTTAATTTTTTATTTATTCATTTATTTCATTCAATGGATTAAAATAGTTTTCCTAAATGTAATAATACAATAAGTGAAGGTATAGATATAAAGAAGAGAGTTTTTAAAATGCAAATATAGGGATTACAAATGAAATGCTTTACGTTAAGGAATTCTACATCTTCCTTACTCTATTCAGAGCAGAGTAGAATCCAATATTGGAAGTACTAAATTTATTGCTCGAAAATAGGTCTGTGAACTCTGATATAAACTGGACATTTAAATTTTATTAGTTGCAGTAAATTATCATAATCAACAATATTATTTAAAATTTTGTAAACTAGCAAACCTTCAGAATAAAATTGCCTTTAATTTTCCTAAGTTACAGTGACCCAACATATTCTTTAAGCATTAAAATCAAAGGATGAAAACAGTAATAAAAGAAACTGGAAATAACAATAATAAATCTACTTTTAATTTTCCATGAAGTCACAGTGACCCCACGTGTCTTTTAAATAAAAAAAAAAAAGTAAAAGACGAAGCCGAGCATACTAGATGTAAATGGTAACTTAATTCATCACGAACTTTGAGCCTAAAGTGCGAAAAAGAAAAAAATGCAAACTTCCGTGCAAACAGCACATCAAACAAGTGTAGTCGTTGACGAAAAGCGCGTGGATTCTCCGATTCCTCGCATTTCCCGAGTTCGTCCCTTTTCCGGTCCCCGAGAGGAGACAAAACTCGTCGGCATAAACAAGATCGCATCGCTGGGCGGAGATACCCGGCTTCTGCGGAGGCGCGCGCACGATCATCGGGGGGCTTAATTAATTGTCCTCCTCCAGATAAATGGCTTCCAATATCCGGTTTCCTCCGCCCGGTGACGCCCGGCGCTTCCGGCCGCGCACCAATCCACTTGCCCTCCGGCCAAATCCCCCGGACCCCTGCACTTCGATTTAACCGAGCCGTCGTAACTTCACCCTTTCAGCTTGTCCCTGGAAATTATTGTTAATAATGTTTTCGGGGATACGGGCGAGCGATAAATCGCGGATATTGCGATTTTATATCTCTACTAGCGGATGTGCAGATGTATTTGTTATACCAACAATTTTAATTTTATTGAAGACATGTTTTATTGCGAAATTGAGCATCTTTTTTTTATTAATTATTCATTATTGATGCGTAAGAATCCAGTATATAACCAATATATGAACAATCCAGTATATAACAATTTAGTGTGAACAGTGTGAACAATTCAGTATATTATCTGAAGATCAATCATTCGAAATATTTTTTTCAGAGAACAAGTGTCTCGGAAAAAAATCTTTGAAAAGGAATGCTAGATTTTACAAGAGTTCCTAATTAACTACATTAATTTCCATCGGAACATTAATTTACTATAAATAAATATTATTTTTTAGAACAAATTATCGCGTGAATAACCAGTTTCACTGATAAGCTTCGCATGGCTAAAACTGAGCATTGCTGGAATGGCGATAGCAGCCGCTGCGGGGCAAAGGACAATAAGCATTGTTGCCTATAGACGCGCATGGTACTATTATTCGAGGCAACTCGAACGTTAAATTAAAGTCCCTTTGACTTCCAAATCGCCTTTCGGCCGCGTAAAATCGTCCATTTTGCTTTAATAATCGCGCTCCAACGTTTACGCGGAACAAAATAAGAAATAATGAAATATTTCCAGTCTGCTCAAAAAGGGAGTATTTTTATATATCAGTATGAAAATCAAATTGACTGGCCGAAGCTTGAATAAATGTCCAATTTCATATTAGTCTTGCTCGCTGAGTGTTAAATTGTGAACTGGTCAACGATGAAGGGTGTATATTTTAAAACTAAATTCAATCGCGAATAACAAAATGGAGTCGATAATACCAAAGGATTTTATGAATGATACATTTTATGGGACTTTATGTATATGTATTATTATTTTCTCATTAAATTCGATTTGATTTATTTCGTGGAAATTCCTTGTTATCAAACTACCTTCTCTTCAGAAAAAAAACTATTTTAAATATTGAAATAGTAGTGAAATTTTCATTTACTTTTATTATTACTAGCAAAATCCAAAGCGCTTCGCGTGTCCACTTTTTTTTATACTTATTTTTGAATTTAAATTTTTTAGCGCCATTTAACCGGATATGTCCGTGCGCCAATAAAATCGCGTTTTAAAATACTTCACATCCTGCCATCCCTTTTTTAAGAGAGGATTCAAATTTGTTATTATTATTCAAGTTTTTTCCTTTAATATTAAAAAAATAATAATAAAATTAATAAATAATTGAATATTTCCTTCTCATATAAGAAGCTAACATTTGTTAACATTTGTTAAATTTCACGAAACGATCTAAAATACTTCAAGTATTTAGTATATTGATATCCTAAGTGTACCGAGAAGTAAATACACGGATCCACTCGAATTAGCATTAAACTATTAGCACATAGCTAACCTCAAAACCGGCCTATACCAACATTATTAGCCGTACATCTCAACTATTGGGCAAACGTAAGATAAGCAAATAGCAGAGCCGATTAAAAGCGACCGACTGCCGCGTGCCGAATCCCATTATCCCCAGGAAGCAATACGAATGCCCGAAGCAGCTCGCGACTCGATTCATCAGTCGTCTCTCCAGGAAATTCCATTTCCATACGTCCCAAAAGCCCTCGGTCGCCTCCCGAAAGGAAGCCGCGCGCGCCTTCTCGCAAATTGAAATACTTCGGGGATAGTTCGTCAATGCCCTGAACCCCCACCCCCGAAGTCTCTCTATTATCGTTATGGGAGGCGGGCTAATAAGCCTTCGAAGTTTGCTCGTTACGCCCACCGAGATTTATGCGCTCGTACGCGCCTACGCGTAAGACGAATAAATTGGATTTTGACTTTTGGGGCTGGCCGATGTGAGCCGGTGACGTACGGCTAAAGTTTTTGCCGGGGGCGAGGGTGGGAAAAGAGTTGCTGAACGCGAATAGGTATACTGGATGGAAGAGGCAGAGTTTGACCTTCCCGAACGATGTTTACTTTGGTGGGAGAAACGACGACTGCTCAGCGATTTGTTTGGAGATGTGATTCACTCTGGTGCTATTGGTTCCGCATCGTTTTTCACTGATGAAAAGACTCGGCTAATTTTTGGATTGCAATTGGGATTACTTTTAGGATGAGTTTTGATGAGAGTAGATAATATAAATGACGATAGTTAGAGAATTTGATGTTCGCGTAAAGGGACTGATGGACTCGACCATTGAAGCACTAAGTGAAATTTTTCCTGGTGTATCCTTCGTCATATTAGTTTTTAATTTTAGGTCCAATCAACGGAACTACAGGTTAGGGAATTATTTCAATTTAACATACGTACGAAAGTCATTTTGAACTATTTTGACTATTGGGGAAAGCCAATGTGAGTTGATAACGAAGGGGTAAAGTTTTTAGCAAGGGTAGGGGTGGAAGAAGAGTTGCTGAAGACGAATCGAGGTACAGGAAGGAGGAGGAAGAGCTTGACCTTCTGGAGCAATGTTTACTTTGTTGGGAGAAACGACGAATGTTCAGTGATTCATTTTGGGGAAGTAGCGAAGGATGAGATTCACTCTGGTGCGATTGATTCCGGTGAATGGTCTTGGAATTGGTTCTATCGTTTTTCGCTGATTGAAAGGAGCAGATAAATTTAGGATTGAGATCAGTTTTAGGATGAGTTTTAATCAGAGTACGTTAGAATAGCGATAGTTACAGAATTTAATATGTATTCACTTAAACGAATTAATTATCCTCTAAAATAACTATTTTCAATTTTCATCTAAGTCAACGAACTTGTAACATTTTCCAAATTAAAATTGATCATTGTAAATGTTGTTTTTTATATTATATTTTTAATTGATGAAATTCAATAAATATTTGATTATAATTGTTACCGTTCACGATAAAGGAACAGCAGTTCAAATCAAATTTGAAGACAGAGTAGTACACAATTGTGTTATATGACCAAGTAATATGCTTCAAATTAATAAGAATGAATCATCTTTCATATAAACGATGAAGAGTGACAAATGAATTAGTTTCAGCCGAAGTTAATTTGGTTTCTTCCCACGAAAATTTTTAATAGAGATGGCTTATCAGTAATAATTTCAAAATTTTATCTGTATATCATTTTGAATTTATAAAAATTAAAATGACTTTGAATCTACCTATTAATATTACCAACTAAAATATATGCTTTGAATTTTGGCACCATTCAACCGAAAATTTGTCCTTCACCCAATCGAATTCTTTTATAAAATGTTTTACAACATCTTGCCATCGTTTTTTAAAATAAAGAATAATTCAAGTAAACATGTAGAAGGAAAATAAAAGAATATCTGTTTATTACTGTGACTCTTCCCTTAAATCCAATTAAACTACCATGAAAGTAATTTCAACAGTAAAAAGAAAAAACTCATCAAAAGCAAGCAGCAATAGCGTCCTCAACTCCGTCAAACTCGACGCTCGTAAAACGCGCAACTTTCACGAGAGCGACCCAGCACCGAGCATATAAGCAATCGCGGCGAAAAACCCTCGCGAAGAGACCTTCCGGCGCGCGTATACCCGACTCGACGGCGGGGCCTCGAAATACAACGGGCCGTACATAAATAACGCGGCCGGCGGCGTCGATGCCGGGCGGCAGCTCCGCGCTCGGGGGAAAACTGGTTTTCCCGCCGGTCGCGCGTTATATACCTGCCGCGCCGGCACTGATAAGAGGAGGCGACGCACCGGACGCGCGGCGCCGCGGAGAGAGATCTAATTTACTCGAGGCTACCGCTCGGCGACGCGGCGGACTCGAGGGCTCGCGAATGCGCCGAGAGACTCGACGCTTCTCTTTCTCTCTTCTTTCGTTCATTGTGAGCCGTGGACGACTGCTTTGCTACCGTGATTTTATATACGTCGCGGTGCTGAGACACGCGAAATTTCGCGAATTTCGCTTCTTTCTTTTGAGAGGCTTTTTCGCTGAGATTTTGGCGAGATTTTTTTTTTATTTTGATGCGGAAGCTGATGTGGAGGATATTACTGGGAGAGTAACGGATTACGCGGATTTTTCTTTTTTTTCTAAACATTTAAAATAGTAAAATTATCAAATAATTTTGTCAATGACTAAAGTTTATACTGAATGATTATTGAATGGTTTCTTATTATATTGTTAATTTAGTAGGGATTATGTTTTGAGTGAAATAAAATGCAGTGGAAATCGTCATTACCTTTGAAAATCATAATAGTTTTTTTTTGTAATGAGATTTCACTGATTTTCACGGGTAATATGAATGGTAATGAAAAGCTCCCCATGAAAGTCGAAAAATTACATTTTTTAAAACAAGGAAATATTTAAATTAGACTAAAAATTAAAAAAAAATAACTATTAAAAATGATGAATTTCAGCGAATTCGTTATTCTAAAATTAAAGTGTGCAAAATAATTTACTCAGTTTAATTACATTTATCTTTTTATTTATATTTTGCTATCTGTGCTATGCACTAAATTATAAATTATGGTCAGATTTTAAAGTAGAGAAATAAAGCCGGATCTCGTTCACAATTAGACAACAACTTTATCGCCCTGATTAATCCGTTTTAAGCGAGTGATTCAAGTAGGTAGGCAAGTGCACTCCGAGAAAAATTTTCAGCATTTCGAAGTCAACTGCGTAAAGTAAAATAAACTAAAATTTTAAAAAATGTAACAGGTTGCCAAGGTTGCATCACGCCAAACTTGAGTACACCTTGAAACTTTTCGTACAAAATTCTATTGATTTACCAATACATCGATTGTCATCAAAATTTCGTACTTTGTACGAATTTTGTCTAAAAATCTCGTCGCTATATTACATCAATTTTATTACACACATTATTTTAGCCGATGATGAACGATAAAATTATTCATTTTTATTTATGCAACTTGGAGTAGGTAACTTTTCTACTTACGAACTGAAGGTACTACTCAATAAAAGTGATCGATTGATTAAACTGGACTCTTACCTGAAAGAAGAAATAACAAAAAAAAATATTTTAAAAGACTATTATAAAATCATTATTTAAAAAATATATATTGCCTGTTGAATTATTAAATAAATAGAAATAAATTACACTGTTAAAAATCAGTTCAATTATAAGCATTTATTTTGTGTTTATAATTGAACAAGTAATAACAAAAAATAACATTTGTGAATATTAGCTATAATAAACTATATAAATATAAAGTAACATTTCTTTTTAATCGAATAGAATTTTAATTAAGTAAATATACAACAAATTTATTTCAAGCATATTCTCTGTCTTAAAGAAAAGAGAAAAAAAGACATTATACATTGAAGAAATATTTTTTGCAATTTCATACTGAACTACATTAAACACAAACTCCTTAACCGTAGGTATAGTAATAAAAAAAGATATTAAATTTCACTTTCGCCATACGAAAAAAAAAAGAAAGTCGTCGCAGTCTCGCAGCGGGTCCTACGTACCAATTAATTAACGAATTAATCAAGCCTAATCGAGCCGCGCAATTTAAGAATCAGCAGTTCGTTCCCGCGGGAACGGCGCCCGCCTCGAAAACGCAGGAAAAAAAGAAAAAGGAGCGAGGACCTGGAGACAAGAGCAGCGTGCACAGCGCGTTTTGCGCGACGCACGAGGCCTCGGCGTCTCCCGAGGCGCGGCCGGCCGATCGCGACGCAATCAATTACAGCCAATCCCGAACAATCAGCCGGTTGCTCGGGCTCTCCGCGTCATTCTCGTCTTATACATTGCCCGAGCGACTGCGGGATGGGCCGTCGCGTGACGGCTTTTCGCGTGCGACGCGCGACGGACTTGAGCGACCTTCGTGCGAGCGCAGAACGATTCGCCGCTCCGAATCACTTTGGAAGCTTTGCATCCGTCGTGGTTATTGGAGTGTTTCTTTAGAGTTTTTTTTTAGGATTTTCTGAAAATAAACGAAAGGTTTTTAAATTATTTGGAAATTATTCTTTTTTTTTTTAAAAATGTGTAAAATTCATTTGTTTAAAAAGCTCAAATTCTCGATTAATTAAGTTAATTATATTTTGAATTACTTTGAATTGCTGGAGTCTATATAATATATAGTCTCTGGGCTCGTCTCAGCTTAAAGAAGATGAATGTGCAGTCCATACTCCAGGCACCATGTGCATTTGTGCCTTCTCCTTCAAAATATTTCCATAACTATAATAAAAGCTTTAAATAAATGTCTGACCGGTGCGGGGTGCATCTACTGCTATAATGAGAGAATTTTCTTGTAAAAATTACGGTGATTTCCCCTTAAAAACGTACAGTATTGCCAACCGTCCCACGATTACGTTTTTTCACGTAATTTTTACGGGAAAATCACCATAATTTTTACAAGAAAATTCTCTCAGTGTAGTAACAAACGCATCCTGACTCTTAAATTTACACATCTATAACTACATCCCTATGATAAAAAAGTAATTGAAAAGTATATCGCATTACGAATTCTCACATATATAATTGTACATAATTGTAGCTTCACCTGATAAAAAAATATCCCTTACCCTCCCCACACTCCTCTCCTCTCTCAAACAACCTCCCGTCCTTTCCGATTCCTCGCCGGAGTCATAAAAATCAGCCCGGCCGTTAATGAATTTCCGTCGAAATCGCACAGCTCGAATGCCTTTGTGCGCATCCCCCCCCCCTCCTTCTGCAGAGTCGTAATTAGTCTGAAGAGCCGCGCGTCCGCCCCTTGCGACTTCTCTCGCGCCGAGAAGAGAAAAGGCGCGTCAGGGCAGCGCGAAAGCTCGAACCCGGCGCGCGCAATAATTCAGCGAGATCGCGGAGTAGGTAAATAGGAGGCCGGGGCAAGGAGTCGGACCCGAGTACGCGCGGCCTTGAGCCGAGCGTTTCCTCCTCGCGCTCGGCGAAGCTCGTCGAGAGGAGGGGCTTTTTATTTTTTTTTTTTTACTATATACGGTCGAGGCTGCGTGTGGATGGCGCTGCGTTGAATGCCACTGCTTATGCGTTCTTCAAAGTGATTATTGCGAACGGTTTCCACACTGAGAGAGTTTTCTCGTATAAAAATTACGGTGAAGCTTTATACACTGAGAGACGGTTTTTGGTTCCTTTTTTATTACACTACCACATGTCGATCCATCGAATATTAGACAGAGACAGACCTGACTTCCCTTTTGTTCATCAAGAAAGGATGATTATTTATTTATTAATTTTTTGTAAATTATCGGATGGACTGAAAGCATAATTTACTGATTCTGGCAACAGTTGAATGATAAAAAGTAATGGCAATGCAGCTAATGATTTCCTGGAATTATAGATTTATTACTGAGGCGTATAATATGGGAATTACTTCTTTTTCAATTTTTCAAAAAAAAAAGCAAGATGACTGTCTACCTCGTTTATCACTCAAGCGAGAATTTCCTACTTAACTATTTCATGTAAACGATTTGCGAATGAATAATTAAGTTAATCTGTGTATTTAGCCATCCTGAGAGGTCGTTATATACTCAAAATTTGAATATCAATCAAGACAGCTTTAACGACTCAGTTGTATTCTCAAAGCACTGCGAAAGGACACTAATGTATTTTTGATTGCCAGTTGAATCTACATCATTTATGGCTACTTGATACGTGTTAATTCATTATCGCAAACACACTGTTGAGCTAAGATTCATTCCAAGAAATTAGATGCCAAAGATATTGCAGCATTTAAATCACTTAAACTTTTTCAACGCTAAAAAGCTCATATCTAGAAAAATAAAAAAAAAGAAGAAATTTTCCATTCATCTCGTTGAAAGCCTCCATCGAAGCAACAATGGCAAATAAAAGGCAACGCAGTGACGTATTAATGTAACTTTTTTGTTCCCCATCTCATTTCTCTCCCCGGCGTCGAGACACACCTGACACTAGAATTTAATGAGAGCGCCTGGGCGAGTTCTGGCCGCGCAGCTACGCCGCCGGGAAGCGAGAGGGAGCCGCGAGTGAGGCAAATGCGTGGAGAAATTCTGTGGCGAGGGGTGCCGGGCGCGGGGGAGGCGACTTTTGGGCCGCGCGCCCGGCTTATCCGGTTTCTGGCGCTCGCGCGTCCAGAGGTTTCTCGCGTCTTGGGTTTCGCGGCAGGCCGGACCCCGGGCTAAGGTTACTACACCCAGCAACACGCGACACTTAGTAGCTTCACGCTCTGTTTCCCTCTTTTTCTGCCTTTCCGTCTCTGTCCTCCTCGTGCGCGGCGCTGGACTCTTCCTGCTTCTCCTTTTCTTGTCCCCCTTCTTCTTTTTTAAATGGCCAACTGGTCGTCGTTGTCAAATTAAAGATGCGAGACTGTGCTTCTTAAGAGGAACACGTGAAAGTTTCTTCCACAGTTGATGTTGAAGTTACACTTTGAGGTTAAGATTAAGCTTCAATTATGTTACTGTTACTGTCTAGGGCTTTTTAATATGTGATGCTTGAAAAAACTAAAGGCCTAATTCGTATCAATTTTTTTTATACTCTTCAAGTTCGTATAGTTTTTTGCAATTATTCGAAGAAATTTGTATTATCTTTTTCGTCATGAGCAAAAAAATCTTCATCTTAAGTTAATAAAAAATTATCAAGAAATATTCGTTAAAAAGCTCGGATCAATTTAGTACGATCTTTAGAAGAAATTTTTATACCAGAGCAGTTTGTATTTACTTTTTAAAGTGTTTAAATGAATTGGAATGTTAATAATATAATAAAATGAAATGACAATCGTTATCTGTAACTTTATGATTTTTATACGATATTTCGCCAAATTTCTAAAAAACGTAGTTTGAAAAAGTCTGAGCCGTGTGAAACTCGAACTTCTTTTTAGAGATTTTGGAGTCATAGCTATATTCAAGACAGCCACAATAAAGAATATCCTCACACACAGTTTCGCAGGGACAGACTCGACAAATAAAAAATTTTACTAGCAAGTTTATAGTAAAATATTACTAAACTTTCTAGTAAAATCTTTTATTTATCGAGTCTGTCCCTGCGTTTCAAAACAGTAGAATAATACTTACTAAAACCTTTCACTCAGTGTATCAAAATAGCTATATTCTTGGTCAATATTTGACAAAGCTTCCTCTTTAAATTATCACGACCTACATTTCACTGTTTTAAATATCGCTAAATCCTACAAATGTCGATGCACCGCAAAAACCTGAGAAAAAATATATCCTTTAAAAAAAAAGCCAATCAAAGCCTTACAAAATCCCGGAAAATTTTCATCACCGCGCTGTTTCATCGCGAAAAAAGCCACATCCTCCGTCGGGCTGACTCGACGCTGACGTCGACCCCCTTCCTTCCCTCTTTTTTTTTCAATTCCCCGCGTCGCGCTTTTTTCGCAATTTCCCACCTCCGATCTGTCTTTGTTCGCCGGCAGCCCGCCGAGTTCATTTTCCCCGTACATCTTTTCATTATCGGCTCGTCGCTCCGGCCACCCGTTATATGCCGGCGTCCTTCGCGCCGTTCAGAGAAGGAGGCGGAGGAGCGCGAGCGGCTAGACTTTTCTACACTCGGCCCCCCGTTTTTCGCTTCCTCTCTTTGTTTTAGTCGGGCGCGTTCGACTCTTTATGCTTTCTGGTACAGGGATTTTTTTCTCAGCGGTTTTATATGGGAAAAAAAGGAGGACGAGAGAGGAATCGGTGGGTTTTGTGTCTGAGTTTCGAGGGCTGTCCAGGGACCGACCGATGGTCTGTATCTTTTTTTTTTTTTTTTTTTGCCGTTACAGAGCGCGGTCGGAGGTATCGGAGCGCGGACGTTTGGCCTGTGGTCCGTGTGGCGGACGATGATTTCGTTTTTATGAGCGATTTCTGTTTGCACGACTGGGACCATTTACTTTTTGTCATGCGTGGATTGTGGAACGAAAGAGACGCGGTACATGCTCTTCCGGTGTCCACTGGTCGTGTCGAAGTGGAGTTATTTACTGACACGAAGAGAATATTCGAAAAATTTATTTTTCTCGTGCAATAATTGTGAATTTATTGCTATTTGATACGATTATTTTGATTAGAAAAGAAAAAATATGTATCGACTATTTCTTGTTAGTCTGATGGAAGTAATAATACCTTCTTAAATTGAATAAATTAGTGAGCAACTACTAAAATTAATATAAATTATTGCTTTACTAATACTACTAATGTAGCAGATCTCTTTTCACTAACTTTTAGTGCATTTCACTTAATTATATAGTAATTTTTTAACTAATTCAACTTTAAAGCTTTAACTGGCGAAAAATAATCAACGTATATTTTTTCTTTTCTTGTTGAATAATTAAAATTGTATAAAATAGCTGTAAATATAAATTCAAAGATAGGGGATTTTTTATAAAAAAAGTTCTGCTATATACTTTAAAAAGATTTATTTTATAGATTTGTTATATTATATCTTGTTTAATTTAATTTTGTATCTTTTAATAAGGATAGTTTACATAAAGCTGTTTTGAATCATTGAACACGAATAGATGTTTGCGCGTCTCAAGATCAAAATAACTTGATATTGCTAGAGTCCGAAGTCTATGACAGCAATAAGTATGTAAACTATCGTACGTGTACAAACTACGTTACGTGAATCGAATCGATATGTAGCCAGCATGAATTAGAAGTTTGTTTTGAAAGAAAGTTTTCTGCGGATTTTAACTTGATGAAATACGCCAGCTTCGTGCAATTAATTTCCTTTTGCTCCATTGGCATTTGAATAAATTAATGTAATTTTATCAACAGAACTATTTCGAAATCACTGTTCAAAATATTTTGATTAATTATATAAACGCGCTGTACAATAATACCAAGCGTATAGCATAAAATTCTTCAATATTTGAAAAGGGTATTACTTATTTCTATTTAGAGAGCACTTATATTCGAATTTATAGAGCAGCTTTTTAATTTTCAAAAGTTCTAATAAATAATTACACTGAGAAAAAAAAACAATAATTTTTGCTGAATAAAATGGGAAATTTTACTATAATTCATGGCAACCTGGGGACATACTTGAAAAGTGTTAAATTTTAATATATGGTATCTAAATTTTACAAATACAATTTTGTAAATTTTAAAGAAATGATTTGTGAATTTCATAAATATAGTTTGTAAATTTTGTTAGTCTGCTTGTAAATTTTACAAATGTATTTGTAAGTTTTACAGATCTGTTTGTAAATTTTACAGAAATGATTTGTAAATTTTATAAATATAGTTTTAAATTTTGTTAGTCTGCTTGTAAATTTTATAAATCTATTTGTAAATTTTACAGATCTGTTTGTAATTTTTATAAGTATTTTAAATATAGAGATAAAATAAATTTCTCGCTATGGAAACTTAATTTAACTTTTCCTTTTTTAATCATTTTATAGACTTAACTGTATTTGATACACATTACAAATTAACGCCGCATATTATGTTATACAAATTCATACGCTTATATCATTTTTACGCTTTATTGTAATGAACGCCAGAAACCCTACTTATACTAACATTATTCGCAATACTAACACTACCTACTCTTACGTTATTAATCGCATGAAAGAATAAGCAACGAAACGGTCTTATATACTAACCATTGACACGGCTGACCACTTGCGAGTAGAATTTAACGTGACTACATCTAGCGGCAAAAAATGTACTAGAAAAAAATTAATTTATATTTTAAATAAATTAGTTTAAGGAATTTGTAAATTACAACACTACATTACATTTAAACGTGTTACTTGTTTATTTGTTTGTTAAATACACATGTTTACATAATATTTTATTAAATAAATTAAATAAATTACATCCAGTTTTTTAATATATACAATGAACCATCACGCAATCTATTTTCATGAGTAATCGTGCTTTTTTCGACATCTTTAGTATTCAATATTTGCCATCTAAATCTGTTTTCGTCAAAAACTTTATAAGCTTGTAAATGTTTAATTAAAAAACAATCGTGTAATTGTTTCGTAATCAAGAAAAATTCATTTTTATTAACAATAATTAAAT
>JAWWEN010012474.1:0-23044 GCA_035582955.1 Sycophila texana | reverse complement strand
AGGTGTGCTTTCAAAATTTTTTTTTTTATTTTTAATACCCCAGTTGTTTGTCTATTTCCGTAGAATCCCACATATACTTCCTTTTTACTCATAATTTAATCATTGAAAGCATAAAGGACTTGAAAGCATCAGGAACAATCTGCTCTAATTAACCAAACTCGTGGATTGATTTACTTCTAAAAAATCTCAATCATATGGATGATAAATAAATTATGAGTTAAAAGGAAGTATAAACATTATTTATGACAAATATTAATATTTATATGACAATATCTTAATATTTAGAATATATAGAAATGAAATAAAAGCTTATTTCAATCGACTGTTATTAAAATATTTTTTATTTTAGTTACAATCACCTATAGATGTGAAGAACAATTCAAAAATAGGTTTTGTTAAGCTGCCAGTGCCTGATCGAACATACGCAAGCGAATACGCTATTGTAACCGGATTCCAACCGCTCGTAGAATTAAATGACAAAGGTGATTACATTTTCCACGAGGCGAATTCAAAATTGAATAAATTAGAGGTTCTTGTTATTCACGATCACATCTGTGAAAGCTTCTATCCCAGCGGCAAAATTCAAGACAGCAACTTGTGCACTTACGCTTTCGCCGTGAAAAAACAATTTTACGGTACATGCAAGGTAAATAAATTCGTTGTTTATATAATTTACAAATATTTACACATGAAATATATAAATAAATAAAAATAAATTTATTTGTCGATGTTTCAAAGTAAGCAAAAACTGCGAACTGTTTTAATCGGAAGAGCTTATAATTAATTAATTAGATAAATGATTATTTATACCACTGCATCGGTTGGTCTGCGACCCTTTCCATTGACGCATTATCTTTTTGTTGTTTTACAGCTCGACGACGGCGCACCATTGGTCCGTGATAATGTTGTCATCGGAATATCGGCGGCAGGTACTGATAATTGTGGAAAGCTTCCATCCGTGTTTACAAAAGTATCATCGTTCAGGCAATTCATTTACATGGCTCAAAGAGGAGATTACACGAATGAAATGACAATCATTCATTTTCATCCGCATGTTAACCGTATCAATGAAACGGAAAAACCAGAAGTTCAGCCAAAACCCACCGTAGCGAAGAATCAAAAAGATGATAAACAGAAACCCCAAGAGCAAAAGGATATTGACGTCGACATTCACACGGACATGAAAATAAAAATTCACTTTGTTTGATATACTGTAATCTACAGTATCGATTTATTCATATTCAAGTAAAGAAAGAACTGCGTTATATACTCTACATGTGAATATAAATAAATTTTTGTATATAATTTATATAATTTGTGTTAGACGAAGGTTGTAATTATTTTATACTATGTATATAAAATACAAAATCATACTTAAAAGAAACAAATTATTTTAACAAAATAAAACTAGTAATCTGGTAGAATATTGATTTGCTTTTTGCATAATTTTGAACTCGAATTTTTGTTAAAGTCGAGTGAATTCAGCCGTGATCGTCGTTTTCTTCTTACAAAATATATTTGAACAGCCGTTTTATGAGGAAACATAATATTTACAAACTCGTCTAGTAGATTAATGAGACTTGCATTTTCTATCACTAAGAAATTTAGAAAATTAGAAGTTATAGTATACGAACCTTAGGCATTAACTATATACCTTCCAATATACTTGTAATATTTTTTGTTTAAATGACGAATGATTATAATAATTATTATATAATATAATTAATTATTATATAATTAATTACTATTATTTTATAATTATTATAACCAGGCAAAAAATGCAGAATCATACTAAGTAAATCTTTATTAGAAACTTGTGAATTTTTGAAAAACTCTGTAAGTACTGAGCAAAGAACTCGTTAAAGTTTTCAGCATAAAGTTTGCAGTTTTTTTACTTACCCTTGCAACATTTTCTGAAGTATATTCATAACTTTAATAAATAAATACGCACGCGTAAAATTCAAAGGAGAAACCTCTCCCTGCGTCTTTTTATGTTCCATCGAGTAAAAGAGTCTCTGGCTGGCGATAGCGATTAAAAGAGTACTGGCACATTATGCCTCTAAATATATAATAAACAGCCATTCATCGCTTGGGAAGCTCAACTCACATCTCTATTCGACAGAGGCGCATTAAATTCGGCGCGAATACGGCATTAAATTTCCGCCAGGGACGAGTGCTGATATACACGCGGATGCGAGCGTATTACGGAAAACTGAAGTGACGTGCGAGCCAGGAGTATAAAGAGAAAAATACCGGTATTACGCCGAGCTTTTCTTTGATCGCGAAGCGGTCTTTCTAACGAATTCTATAGAGACGATTCAGGACTCTTTGAATTCTGTGTTTTAAAAGTGCGAGTTTTTAATCCTCTGTCGGGTCCATTGACTTGTGCGCGAGCTTTTCTCAATGATTTACGTTAAAAAAAAACTTGAATGGGTATTCTCAAAAATTCCACAAGCAAAGGAGTTCATCTAATATTTAATAATACTTGGAATCTTTGGACTGATTATGTTGAGAACATAAAAACATAATCTTAGGAAGTTTGTATGAAATAGTATAGAAAGTCTCTTCCCAAAGTAGTATAGTGATTTTAAAAAATCAACTTGATCTTGAATGTGATCCTAAAAAACAATTTCAAGTTCAAATTCAAGAGTAAAATAAAATTAATCACTCAGTATATAAGAAAAGAGCATTTGAAAAAAATGTTCAAACAACTCCTTTCTTACAGTCATATAAGTATAATGATTTGCTATTGCGATTACATATTCCTCTCATCATTGTATAAATAACAGAGACTATTGATTCCTTACTATTAAATAAAAAAAGAAAATATTACAAAGTTATATATTTTGGAAAAAAAAATTTTAAACTTGAAAGAGTTTTCAATAATTCAACCCTTAGAATTAATTAGTAGACCAGCAGCGAATGGCTTGGACGATCAAAGAAAGCTCGAAAGGTAGAGCGGACATAAATTGTTCAATTATCCATCGGGTGTGAAGAGATGAAATCTCGCAGAGTCCATCGTATCTCACAGCTTGGAACGCACTTTGATTGCTCTCCGCCAAATTGTACGATTTTATGCACGTTTTCAAGGCCTGCGGCAATAGAGCATTCGTTAAATGTCGCAGCATGTTTTACGCTTGGTGCTAAAAGAACAAATTAATTGGATCGCCATAAAACTGGCCATTAAGACGGTAATTCTTGATGCCTCCATCTCCATAGGTTTGTCTAAGTGAATTTCTTCGTGTTAGACATAATTACAGATACTATTTTTATTAAATTGTAAGCTAAAAGCTATTATTCCTAAATTATTATTATTAATATTCGTTTTTCATCGTGATAATCTAAAAATACACTAACTAATTTTCTTTTTCTTTTTAATATATTTTTTAATTAGTTATAGTATTTCACATTCACATTCACATTCGATTACTTTCACAGGAAGAAATGTAAAAGTGCATAAAATCTAACCTACCAGTAGTCCAAACGATATGAAAAAGGCAAGACGCAGTCGTAAAGGCGGTTTAACTGCGTTTCTTTCATTTCCACCGTAGCGGTCGATAATCCCGCGCGATGGGCATTCGAGAGGGATTCGCCTTTTGCCGGAAACGTAACAGAGCTGCGCATGCAGCATCATGCAGAGCGCCGCAGAATGGACCTGGCCTGTGGCGATGGGCGGCCCTAGAAGATGGATAATGCCGCGATTTGCGGCTTTGCGAGCTTTACGGCCTTCGCTCAGTATCTCGGCGCACCTCCACTACCCGATGGCCGCCGGCGCTTACCTCAGGTGTTCATTGAGATACGTCGGATGTTCCACTGCGTCTCGTTTTTACTAATTAGTAACGCTTTGCGCTGGTTTAAGGACTTGTCTTGTTCTCTCTTAGATCAAGCATTTGAGAGGAAATGGTAACTTTTTGAGGTGGTGATTAAAGAAAATAAACGAACCAGGAGAGTGTCACACGCCTACGCATTTGAATGAACTTCTTGAATTTGCTTTTTGATACTGAATAGTGAAGCATATCACCTTTAGTTTAGATCAAATGGAGTTTTCTTTAGCAAATACAACATCTTTTGTTACCATTGCATTAACCTACATGTATGATGTTCTTAGCACTGCCTATATATGAACAATGCTAACGTTTTTAGTTGGGTCTGTTGAAGAAAACAAGCAAGAAGTGTCGTGAAACTTATATTTTTAAATAATCGTTATGAAATTTAAATGGTACTTTTTTCTCATTAATGAATTAATGATGATGGTCTATGAGGAAAGCATTTTCCAATGTACACAATAATACCACGATATAATAATATTTTTAGTACTAATTTTAGCACTCTACCATTAAATTCGTGACAGGCTCATTTTATTATTGAATGTTTCCGCATATTATTGCAAAAAAAAAAACAGCTCTATAATCATTCTTAATCAACAAGTCCGGCGTTTTGGCAAAGTCATATGCTGAACCTTTTGTTAGAAGTGCAAAATTCCAGCAGTTTGCAAGTGGACCTTAATCAAGAAAGGTTAGTCAAATATAACTTGAGAAACTTCCAGCTTCTCGGGGAACACACATTCCACTCTAATGTTGGATTTCATGCAAAGGAACAATAGAATGTTGTTGGTGGAGCACCACCTAAAGCATTGTTGTTGGATGTTATAATGTTTATAAATAAATGTATGATAAGCTATTATAGTCTTAGATTCAGTTAAATTAATTACCTTTTTAATTGATATTTTATCAATTAATATTCATCATATTTTTGAAGAATAATATTATTTAGCAAGAGATATTACTGAATGTAAACAATAATAAGCATACCAAAAATTATTCACGATCTTATATGTATATAAATGATGTATTTAGGAATTACCTGTTAGCTAATACAACTTATGGTATCTGTTATATTGTACATCCAGTTTTAAAGTGATGTAAATAAAAACGATAAGTTGATAATAAACCGCGTTTAATTTACAATGTGCAAAATCAATCTGTACTTTCCTGTGACAAGGAGTATAGATAAGTGACAATTTCACATTCGTTGCTAGTCAAAAGAGTAGAAAAAAGAACCTGATGAGCAGAGTTGTCAGGCTGTATTTATCGCGCGATTAATTACACCGTCGAATAAATAGAGAAACGAGGACTCGGCGAGAGAATGAAAAAAAAGCGTGATGCTGCGAAGTGGCAGTCAAGTGGGCTTTAATTCGACTACAACTGACGTGAAAAGGCATTCATACGAGGCAAAATTAAAAGTATAAATTGTATCGCTTTTCAAAGAGTTCATTTCTACTGAAGTAGTATCCACGAATTATGTCACATTTTATCGATTATATTTTTTTATTTCTGAAACATTCAATTGTCAATGGCATGTAAAAAATTTAATCGATGGTAAGTAAAAATTGTTGTAGCTACTTAAAGATTAGGAGATTTACGATTCATACGTAGAAAATGATATATGATTTAAAAACTTTATATTTTTTGTATTCAAGGTACATATTTAACATAAAATTGCAGTAATTTAATTAAATTATGAATACAAAAATTGATACTGATGATCTTTACTAGAACGATATGAAGAGTGGATCGTTGAAATTTAATGAAGCGTTTTTATGGACGCAGTTAATCGTTGTCGAGTACAGTTTTTGCCCTCGCAAGATCGTAACAAGCGGAGTTTAATTTAAAGTCGATGAGACTAACACGTAAGTACGCAATTACAGAACTCATAAATCCTATCCAGTTATTATATATTTAATAAATACGCACGTTGCATGCATTGCGAATTAATAATAAGAAAATATCCCGTATGAAATTTTTGAAATATCAGAAATAAAAAAGATACATAATTATTGAATATTAAAAATTTATTTACATCTTTTGAAAACTTTAAATTTTTAAAAATCTTCATTTTTATATTTGTAAAAAAAAATTTAAACCGCTTTTTCCAATTTTCTTTAAAGAAGAAAAAAAGTTTTAAAATGTTCGCGACGTGAATGCTGCACCTATGTGAACTATGTTCTTTGAGAACAGCGAAACAGCTACTTGATGACTGCACATCCGAATATATTGAATGCTAGAGAGTTAAAGTTTCTGTTGGACTTCAATTAGAAAAGAATTTCAGACCATTTGGGACATGAAATTGAATTTGTCCGTGAAGAATCAAGCATCCAACCAAATTGATCTTAGACAAGTAATTCCGTTCTCTGTCGCATCCTCCCCCCTCTCTCTTTCTCCCTCTCTCTTGCTTTAATTGGAATTCATTATACAATATCTCTTTTGAAATCTTGGTGACTTTTACACTGCTGCTATTGAAACTTACTGAAGAAGCTCCAACTGAATGGCAAGTCTCGATAAAGACGAATCGGGATTTCCACCTCCAATAAAAGTTCAAGTAAAAATTAATTTTTGCCATGTAAATTCCCTTTCTATATCTGCAAAACTTCTGCCAAATAAAAAAGTTCTAATACTAATATGCAAAATGATTTTCAATAGACAATCTTGAAGAAATTTAAGAATGTAAATAAATTGGTTAGATAAATTAAATTTATTTTTTTCTCATTGAATGGCTGATCAGAATGGCCAAATTAACGTATAATTATATTACTTAACAAATTTTAGGACGATGGCGACTCAAATAATTAGATTTTAATTTAAATTGATTCGTCGCTGAACAACAACATCCTAAAATACTCTACAACCTACGAACATTTGAGTCACTCTTCACTTACTATTATTTAAAAAAAAAAAATCTACCTTACAAATTTTTGTTAAATGTTATCTTTTAGTACTCACGGTAAAAAATAATTTGATATTGATATATCAAACTGCAATTCGTTAAAGTATAATAGTAATAAAATTTGCAGGTATAACCGAAAAGTTCGTTATGTTAACAAACATTTTTCCACTTAGATAATTGTATTAGTTAACGCAGCAATTTTGCAATTGCTCCCGTAATTGCATTAAATTTCTAACCTATGATCGTCTGTATAGCGAAATAAAATCATTGATTCAATCAAAATTCTTCATAATCGGAGAAAGCATTTCCCGGCTCAATTAATCTTGTCCGGCCGATCGCGCCCGAGGCGTCTCGCGCGCGCAATTATCGTCCTCGAAAATTTGCTGCGGATCCTTCGTCGATCGCGGAGCTCCCATTGAGCCGCGGCGCCACGATGAATCGATACAAAAGCCCCGGAAGAGCAGCTCCGCCTCGCCGCGCCGGAGATATTCCGCAGGCTCCCGAGTCGATGACAAAGATGGAAGAGTTTTACCCGCAACTTATTACCGGATTTACCGGCGACCGCGTGACCGGAATGGCGAGGAAAATCGCTCCTATTTTTTCGTGTGCACATATTTTTCTATTTGTTCTACCGTAATAACGTTATTATTCATCGGTAAATTTTGAATTTTTTTTTTCAAACGAAGCAGCTGGATTATATTGAGGTGATGTGGACGCGATTATAAAGTTTTCGTGGTTGGAAGTGGCCCTGGTAAGTTAATTTAGTTGATTAGCTTTTATTTGTGGTACCTACATTAGACAGTTTATTATAATTTCGAAAAAAAACGTTAATTAGTAGTATATGCATTTTACGTAATTATTAGATTAATAAAAGTGAATTAAAAAATTATTTTACTTTGCGTGTCAAATCTTTCGTACTTGTCATTAGTTTTTTTATTTCCTTGTAAGTATAGCTAATTAATATGTTGTATAAATATTTAAACAGTCGTAAATTTACCATGTATGATTGTTCACGGATTCATTCGATAGTTTTAAACAAAATAACAAACAAGCAAGCCAACTAATGTTCGCAATCTTCCAATTTTTCTCAGCGAGCATTAAAAAAACAGCACACGAATCGCCACAAAAAAAAAAGTGGTGATTCGGGTATACGACTCTCCATTTCGAGAGGATGGCGACGCTCGTTTTTCAAGCGATTCGCCCCCCTCCCTCTCTAACCCTTGGTTCGCGTACGCCGTCGAGTGGGGAAAATCCCGAGTCGAAGAGCGATCGAGTCGAACGAGGCGCGTGACGAACGTCACGCGAGAATATCGGCGGAGGCGAGAGGCGCGAGTAGAATTTTCAAAAGGCTCGCCGAGGCGAGTAATTGTCGGGGATTTGTAATGACTAATGCGGCACTCGTGTTTTTCTCACCTGCGGCAAACCCCGGTGAGGTCCCTCTGCTTTCGTGATTTACGGCGAGTGGAGGTTAAAAAAAAAATGATGTTGATTTCGTCTGCCAAGTTAGTGATTAATCATTTTATTGCGTAGAACAGTGAGGAAATTTAAAGAATGCAGAGATGGTTTAGTGTTTTTTTATGAATTATTATAAATAATTTTTTGTGGGGAGTAAGAAAGGACGAGCCGCGAATGGTGGAAAAAAATTGGTGATGAGCGGTACGATATGTACGGATTCTGCATAAAAATAAGTGGAACAACGCTACGTATGAACATCCAGTGTGTATATCCGGATACATGATATGCTGGTTGAAAATTAAATTTATGATTCAAAGTTTAGAAATATTAGATAATTTAAGAATTGAAGTTTTTAAGTTAATTTTAATCTTATAAATGTAATGTCCGACTCATTGTCTGACTAAAATATGACCTTTACTACTGAAAGTATAAATATATCAAGATATTGTAGAAGATATGACGATTAAAAAAATCTATGATTATAATTCTGTAACTGGAACCCTTGTCTGACTAATCATTGACTATCACTACTGATAATTTAAGTATTTAACAAACTTTACACTTTGCGGATACCCGAAACGTTTGTTTTTTCAAACTTTTTTTGTCAACTCTTTAGAAACAATAATTGTACTTTCAATCAAATAAAATTAAAATAACTAAATTCAAATTTTTCCACACTCTTCACACTGCACTGTCGCATCTCTAATAAAAAGAAGCTTCACAAGCATTTCCAGCCCTTTAAATCTGCCACTCAAAGATAAGAAAAATCAGCCCTTTCTCCCCCCCAGCCAGCAGCCCAGCGGGACGGACATCATTACCCCCCTCAAACTTTCCAGCGACTTCATCCCGCAGCACACGCGCCACTCTCAAAAAGACTCGGACACCTCGGAAAGTAATTACCCGGACGCCGGTAAGTCCATAGCTCACTGCGAAACCACTCGTCCCCCTCCCTCGTTTCGCGCGCTCACGCGTAAAGCAGCCTGTAGGTATGCACGCACGGACGCAGTTAATAAAGCGACGGGAAGATTGTGGCGGCGGCCACGGCGGTCAGCGTAAATATACGCGGCCGACCGTCGGGGGTCGGTGGCTTCAGCGCGAACGCAAAACACGTCGGCGGCCCGAGTGGCGTCGGCCGCGCCTTCTTCGCCCGCCGCGCCATTACGTATGCTCGGGACAACCGGCACTTTAGCCCGGGCGACGCGTCGCTTAGCCGGCGAATTCTGAGCAATGGATTTGCGGAAATTCCGGGATGGCCCGCCGGACCGAGCTTTTTTCTTCGTCCGCTCTTGCGTTTACCCCCGGATGAGGGAGCTGAGTGCTGCGGGATTTTTAATGAAAGTTCCAGTTGGAGCTATTCCGATGCGGTGGAGGAGGGAGGAGGGGGAGATGTATCTTTACGATGGGGATGCGCGCTGGGAGAAACGTTTGTTGTGACGAGGGAAGAGAGGTGGAAAAATTCTGCTGGGAAGAGGTAATTAAACAATTTTTAATCTAATTGTTTATGTAACTGACATGAGAGGAGAGACACGCTGGGGGAGTTTAAAATTCGAAAGATTTTACGAAATTGTGGACAGTTTTTTTAAGTTGAGTCTGTTTGTTTGGCAAATGTGTGTATGTTTGTTTCGTGTGCATGCCGAAGATTTTATTTTTGTTGTTGTTTATTTTTCTTCTCGATAACGGGTGAATTAAGCACGCATAAATAACGAAATTGCGGGCTCTTTTCTTCGCTCGAATGTAAATAAACAAATTCGCCTGTTTGCTAAGGGCCTAATAAAAAAGTCCTCTTCGACTTTCTACTTTCATCTAAATAATTTTTCCTCTTTTAAACTCCTCACTTAAATATTTTAATAATTTAACGGTAATTTAACAGATCACCTCCCTTCCAAACTAAATTCAATAAAACCTCACGGAATTCATCGTCCGAAAGAGAACAGATAATGTCGTCCCCGCAGCAAATACCCTGCACAATGTAAATTAAGGTTTGACGAGGGGGTGAGCGCAATCTTAAGGTCCGATTAATTAATGTGGATCTTGGGACGCTGGGACGGGGCTCTGTGGTGGCCGCGCGGTAATTTGCGCGCGCGCGCGATGACAGCCGCGCTCTAAATGCTAATGACAAAAAGCGCGCGGTTAACAGCCCGTGACTTACAACGCTGGATAATTAAACGGATTAATCCGCAGACCGGGGCGGGGGGATGTATTTCGGGCGCGCGCCCCGCGCGACAAAAAGACCATGTCTTGCGGGCTGCCGCTGTCCTTCGCCGGGAAAGAATTAGCTGAGACGAATGTAATTCACGGAAATGTATGCCCTTCGCAGTTAAGCGAATGCGTTACGGTGAAAAAAATATATATATCTTCGCTACTGGTGGTGAGTTACCGGAGAATTTAGGAGGATACGGTTTTCGGGGTTATTTATATTGGTCAAGAGAGAAGTGCTATTCGCATGTGATTTAATTATTATTATAATATTGCATGTTATTGAATATTGAGGAACATGGGGACGAGTTTTTATCTTAATTATCTCCTAAAAGTGGGAAATATAAATTTAAGGGAAATATAAATATAACATATATAGGTTATTGGTAGAAATTGTATAAGTATCCCAGGCCCATACATTTCGTTGGAAAAGCTTACTGTATTTTATTTTTATTTTTATTAAATTATTTGTTTATCTTTATTATAATTCGTACATGTTTAAGATTAGGTTTACGTCAAGCTTTTGAAGAAGTGTAGGCTTCATATTGATGCTTATCCAATGAAATTCATACAAACTTAAATAAATGAAATTTTGATTTATCAATGTTTAAACACTAAATCTTAATATTCTTTTGTTATTTTTATTATTAATCAATTCTAATAGGAATCTTACGACTTATTTTAGTGAATCACAATATCATTTATCTCAGCTTTGTTGAATAGTTCTTCTATTTTGTAAATATTACATTGACAAATTCTAAATATTATAACTTTTCTTTAAACTATTTAAATTATCAGTATAAAGTTGGAACATTTTTCTCAGTGAAAATACTCCAATAAAATAAAATAAAAAAATCTTAAACAGTATGAAATTTGACTAAAAATATAAGTATCATATAAGTAAAAAATAAAAAATTATAAAACAAAACATTGATTTCAGTCGCAAGCTTTGTTGAATACGTTAATTCATGACAATTATATATTCCATTAATAAGCCGTACGAGAAGAAATTCGTGCTTGCAGAACCGTCGGTATGTAGGCGCACACGCGAGTGAGCGATTATTAAAGTTCTTTTTGCTTTGGTCGGCAGTCGCCGCCGTATACATGCTCCGGGGAAAAAAGGACAAAGTTTCAGTGGCGCAACTTGTGAAAAACGCTTGCTTGATTCGATTTATCGAGGCGTGTGACGCTTTCTTTGTCGATTTCCTCATCGCGCCGGCTACAGGAGTCTTTGAGAGCTCCGTCGCTTCACGAGCAGGGGTTTAAAAATTCTATTATTGAAGGCTTGATTACTCTCAGTGGAGAGGATAAAATTGCTGGATATGAAATACTTTAATTTAATTCAATTTTGAATCCATATTGGAGTTTTCGTATCTGATCAGTATTGGTAATTACTCGAGTAGTAGATTTTAGTGCGTTCATTGAGATACCGAACGATTAAAAAAATTGTCGTCTTCGATAAAACTGTAGTCTCGATTTTTCGTATCATAGAAAGTGTTTTATAATATTTTCAGGACTTTACGTTTCCATTATTATTATAAGTACATATATTAACAAAAGTTTTCACTTTTTTTAATCACTGCTTATATAAATAAGAATAATCTTGGGTATTGTCTTGTTAAAGTGGCCTCCCTGTAAAGTGCATGCAAATCTCCTTCACTACAAGCTCCGAAATCTTGCATAAACTGCGAAATTCGATTACAATTCTAAGTTTGCTGAACATGAAGAAATTCATAGGTTTTGCAAATTAACACTGATATGCACCGTATAAGCCGCATACACATTGGAATACACGTTTAAGTAGTAAGGGTCTTAGTTTAGTCAGACAAACTTTGTCTTTTACAGTTACGTTCTTCAAAATACAGCGGCGAATTTCTTCGTGTATTTCATACATAAGCTTATCATTCTCTCCATAAAAAATAATTCTTTTTTTTATTCATTTTCATATTACTAATGTATATTTCAATTTTCAAAAAAAAACTTCGTTAAAACTGAATATTTTACATTTTGAAATCTCGCCAATGTAACCTTCTCAAAACTTCTTCATAGTGGTTGTTAATTATCTGTCGGGTCTTAAAATAGCTGGTATACTCGGAACTTTATTCATAACAAGCAGATATTGACTAAAGGAAGGACAGCATAAAGGTCGCATAGTTGCAGCAAAGGGTCATCCGTGTATTGGCAAAGTAATTAGTATCATCTGCGCGACACCGCAAGCGCTGCTTGTTGGCTTTATAGTCTCCATGTCCCCCGGTAAATTGTAACGATCCAGGCTAATTATTTCCTCGTACAGCTGAAATTCCTTTTTAAAATTCGATAATTGTGCTATTATTCTAAAACTGTACAAATGCATTTTCTGAGAACTACATGTTTAAATAATCATTTGAATGAAAAAAAAATGAAAGAATAATAAATAAATAAACGTTATTTTAATAAAGAAATTTATTTGTATTAAGAATTATGATAAATAAATAGTAGATGAAAAAATAAAGCAAAATTCATGTATTTATGTGATTTATAAATAATCAATTACACTTAAAAAGCTTTTAGATAGAAATAATTAGTTCTCGATTGTATAAGCGTTAAATATTAATCAACAATAAAATATAATTGAATAGTAAGTAGTGTTAATTGAATTATTCATCAGTTTACATTTGCAAGTAAGGCAAATGCTTGGGAATAATATTCAATGGCATCTTGTAAATACTTATGAACTTTGAGGTGTCGCTGTTATATAGATTTCAAAGTTTGTCCGGAGGATAGGGCTGGTTGATACGCTGGCTGACTATACGAGTGTAGTTACTACTAGCAATCATTATTCATGAACAAAGCTAATTAGAATATCGTGAATTAAAGATTACTTATTATTCCAGTCTAACATTGTGTCGCGTAGCTAAAAACATCTATTTCTTTGCAAAGTGTATTCAATAAAGATTTTCATTAATTTTTTAACAATGCAAGAATTTATTTATAAATTACTTACAAAACGCTTCTTATATGCAGGTCAATTTTGAAATTCCTCGGCACAGATATAAGGTTTAAAGTAAGATTTCGTTTAGCAGATCTTTAAAAAAATAAAGACAATAAGAAAAAATTCATAATCAATATTTAACTTTGAAAATATGCGAAAAAATATTCTATTGTATATACAGTTATACAGTCATACATAGTTTTAATTTGTTATTTTTTTTTGGTCTAGCTGTTAAAATTTTGTATACTAAAATTAAGATATTATATCGCATGTTAAATTAGTAAACGCAAATTTTTTCCTAAAGTATTGCATATTACCTTCATTTAAACAACAAAAACAACTTTTACCGGAACTCGTTCCACATTTCTCGTATAAAATTAAATTAGCAAATAGAATGTGTCCCATTTCATCGTATCAAATGAAATAGCTATGTAAATTTTTTGAGCCACATACATTCCACTAATAAATGCATAATTCCCTAATTACGACCTATGCAAAGCGTTGCAAATTTCATCTCCAAAACCGATCTACAAACTTTCTCGACTCGCGACTACGTTACAATCTCCAAACAATTAAAAAGCAGTTAAACGTAAAAATATCGTCGCGTGTTTGCCACCCGACCAACGAAAAAAAAAAAGAAAAAAAAACATACGGCGCATAGCACGCGCCATGCAGTCCCCTTAAAAATCAAACGGCCGCGACGGTACAGGCGGGGAGGTTCGCTCGGGCGAAGCAAGGGGGATATCAGGGAAAACCGAGTACGGCGTGTATGTACGCGCCGGCGTAATGAATGGGCGTACAGCGGCGGCCTAAAATTATCGCAGCCTCGTACCTGCCGGGCCGCCGGCGGCGTCGTGCCGAGGACCGACGGCGCCCGCCGCCGCACCTTCGCGGACGTACATAAACGTGTGTGTGTATGTGTATGTGTGTGTGTGTGAGTGTGCAGCACGCGCCCTGCCACGCCCAAACGCCCGCGCGAACTCTTATTTCGAGAGCGCGAAAATTGCGGACGTTGCGGCGCACCGGCTAAATGAGTCCGCGACGAGGTTTGCGGGCTACTCCTTGGGGAATTTCCTGGTGAGGGTTGCACACTACTCAGTGTAGTGTGCAGTTAAGCAATTTCGGAATCGAGCGGTGATGAAATTATTTTTGACGGAAATTGTAAAAGTTACCGGGCAAATGATAGTCGTCATTTTTTAGAAAGTTTATGTGTGATGCTTTGGGTAATTTTTGAGCAAATCGGTCACGTGCTCGTGTAAAAAATTTCCTTTGGAAAAAGTGAGGATAATTTTGTCGAGAATGTTTCAACCGTTCGTTCGTCATTTTTTTACTTGGCTTGAATGTGGTGAGCTGGCGCGAGGAGAACTAATAATGAAAATATGAGAATCATTTAATTTCGATTTTAAACGAAATCAAGTTATTTGTTGAAGCATAACTGTTACGATTATTTAGGCTTTACACTTTTATTTTCGATTTGTTAAAAGAGTACTGTTTTTTCATTGTAGTAATTGTCATTCAGTTATATTTGTGTTAAAGAGAATTATAATAATGTATTACAAAAGTAGCGGATTCTTCATTTTTGCAAAATTTCTTTTATGGTGGCTTTAGATAACAATTTAAAAGTATTCCTACTGCAATTATTACTATAAATATTTTTGGTTTTTACATTCCTTATTTAAAAAATTATTCTGCACATTAAAAAAAAATGCACTATTTAAAAAATTAGGTGTTGATTGTACTCGCTGAAGTATTTTTATTACAGCGAATGAAGTAATTGTGCAAATAAATGATATTCCGAAGTGGAATTATTTTTCAATAAAAAAAAGGGGAGAAGAAACATCCACTTATAAATGTAATTCAATAAAATCGAATGATGAAGCACCTATACATGTAAAATGCACGGCCTTCCGGATATTGCACATTCAGGATATTTTTAGGATAGAAAATCAATTTCGTAACTTTCATTCTCAAGTAGGATTTAGGGACCGAAGCTCAAATCAAAGTCGACTCTAAGCGTATCAGATTTTTATGATTGGCTTATTTTCATCGCATGGCTGCATTCGCTTAAAGCGCCTCGTTTCTCGTATACTCCAGTACTCGCTTGAAACGTACCGAAGTATAATATACCTATTACTTTCGATTTCAACATTTGATACTTTCGAATAATTTTAGCTACTCTGATAATATTTACCGCAATTTAATTAATAAAAAGTGAATTTAAACAACAATTAAATTGAATAGTATAGTTGTATATAAAAAAAGAAACAATTTCAATAAATTCTCAATTAGATTTAAGCAAAGAAAAGCAATCTAAAAAAAAAAAGAAAATAAAACACATCAGCATCGTTACTTCAGCAGTAATACTAAGCAGACGAATCCACAACACAGACGTGGATCCGAAGCTAGTGTTATTTTTCGATCCATTGTTAAAGCGAGTCGCACGTGCGAATGGGCAGAGGAGAAAAGTGAAAAGTCATACATCTCCGCGATGCGCATTTATATCCCCGTAAGCCATCTTTGGCCGTGCGGAATCCATTCATGGCTCGGCTCGCAACGCGTTGAGGAGGTGCGTGATCAAAATAAAATCATCCTCCATCCCACCCCCCCCCCCCCTATTTATTCGCGACAGTGTCGGCTTTCCTCCTCCTCTCTTATTCTCTCTCTCTCTCTCTCTCTCTCTCTCTCTCTCTCTCTCTCTCTCTCTCTCTCTCTCCCTGTTCCCTCGGGCGACGAACCGAAATAAATATAAATGATCCACGGAGGCTGGGAGAAGGGGTATTTAACTCGCTTTTCCCTCTCATTCGCCTCAATTCCTCTCATTTTCATACCGAGGGTGTACGGAGTCTTCCTCCCCTGCAAGAGAGGGTGTGGCTACCAGCTTGTATGTTTCTTCTTTAGAGATGCTGCCGTGAGACGCCCGCGACTGTCGATTAAGAGTTGCTTTGAATGTATGGATATAAAGACGAGGATATTTTTATTGAAAATGTGGATGACAAGTTCCGTTAAGTAAATATTTCGAAGCTTATATATTAATAGCGTATTAAATTTGTTTTTTTATTGGTTTTTGCATTTATGATGACTGTAGATCAAAGGAATTACGGATTTAAATTTTCAGTAGTATAAATGGGTTCGGTCAGACTTCACTGTGAACTACAGTATTTGATTCTGCAGTAGTAAAAAGCGATTATGGTCAGACTTAATCACCATCTAATTGTTTTGGATTTAATAATACAATAAATAAGTATAAGAAAAAAGTTTTTTTTATAATTTTACATATGAAAGAGATAAATAATTTTTTTAACGTGAATTTACTGATTCGTACTAATCTAATTTAAAAATTATCTAACAATTGGAAAAGTGGAACCGTTGCTCAAATTATTTGTAAAAATTTTAACAATACTAATAAACTGTTTAACTATTAAAAAAGATGGTAAGAAAACATTTTTCTTTTAATCCTACCTAGTAGTATCAACTAATTCTTTATTAGCTAGAATAAAATAAAATAAAGAATAAAATAGATAAAATAAGTCAGCAAAATATTAAAAATAAATAAAATAGAATAACTGCCCGAAATATTTATAAAAAGTATAACGATAATAATACAAAATAGTCCATGTAAATATTTTTGTTAACTTTCAAGACTTGTCGACTCCAGCGCGACTCTGGAAATTCTCTCGAACTTTTTACAAAACTGGGACAAAATTTTGCAACTTCGCCATTCCCCGGCGAGAAAAGGAGCAGCGCGCAAAAAAGATGCTCCACCCCGCAAGTGCAGGTAAGGCGAGAAAAGAGAGCGGCGCGTGCGAGGATACCAGAGAGGAAAGGAGAGGGAGATAGAGGCGAGGCCGGAGAGAAGTGCCCGCGAAGGGCGTGAGAGATATTCCCGGTAGAGCGGCGCGGCGACTTAATAATGGCCGAAATTTATCTCGACGGCAGTCATCTCGTGGGACGCGAGCCTGATATGGGAGAGAGGAGCGAGCGATGAACCGTTTCTATCATGCTTCTTCTTTCCTTTTTTACCGCCGCGCTTGAGGCATGGCGCGGGCGTGACGCGAATATTGAAAAAAAGCCGGATATCTGCACAGCGGCGGGAGGAAGTGCGAGAATTATGGGTGTAACTTTTAATTCCTTCGAGCAGCGTAATATTGCGCAACACAACCCGATGAGCGCGAATTACTTTACGACGGGAAACAACCACTACGCCCAGCGAAACAACCAATACCCCCAGCGACGTCGAATGACACTTTTGTTTAAGTTCGTTTATGCTCGAAAAAAGGGCAATTATCCATTTTTTTATTTTTTCATTTTTTCACTCTGCAGCAACTTTGTAAGAGATGGATGAGCTTTGTGATTAAGGACACTTGCAACAAATGGTTTAAAATTTTTTTTTTTTAAATAGATGATGTCTTTTCGTGACTTGCATCTGAAATTCGAAATTCTTAAAAACCTTATCAAAGATATCGCAAAGCCATTTCCTCTCTTCTTTAATTTGTTTTATTTATAATATTTATTTATATTTATAATATTTTATTAATTAACATAGTTATTGTATATTACTATATTACTATATTATATACAATTAAACTGACGACTTTCCTTGCCAGCATAGCCTATATGAACATAGAGAGAATTCGTTGAATCCAGAATCTCAAGACAAAATGATTTTCGTTAACTTTATTCTCAATCACGTTTTATAGTTATCGCCATGATATTTAAGTGAATTATACAAGAAATAGTTAAAAGATTATATGAAAGATAATCGCTATATTTTTCCTCGCCATCATTAAAAAAGTACTTAGTGAAAATCTCATTCATTATTTTACCCAAATTCTGATAAAAAAAAATGCAAACCTATCCATGCAAATAATCGCGCGCTGTCGTGAAAAAAAATAAAGTAAAAAAAAGCCGGGGAAAAGCAGTCGCGGACGCACTCAGCGTTCTCAAAGGGTGAGGTGAAATTGAACGTCGACTGGCTCTCTATCAATCAAAGAAGCTCAATTAAGAGACAAAGCGACGCTCGGTGCGGCGATGAAAAGTTCGAGCTCGGACGTATTAAAGCGGCGCGTTAGCAGTCCGGCTTTCAACGGTAATGACGCGATGGGATATACAAAGCTTCTCAACAAATAATTACTCACCAGTCACCGTCCGCATAAAATTCAGATGCATAATATAAATGGCAAACATCTGCATTGATCAACGTTTACTTTACTTTGGCACTAGCAAAACTTTTTAATCCAATTTATTTGGTTGTTTTAAAAGTTTTATAATTTATTAAACTATTTTAAACATTTCCTGTGTGTGTTTATCAGGCAACGGTGAACCGAGAAGTAAAGTTTCATTCAAATTTCGTTTCTATTTTCATTTTTTCGATTAGTGATGATACTTAGATATGGTCCTGCTCATCCCCCTTCTCCCCTGCCTTTGCGTCCCTTAATCATTACCGGTACAAAAATGCTTGGTAACTTGACTACGTCATAGTATATTAAAGTTTAACGTATTCTGTACACTATTGTATGTATCTTCGATGGCGGAGGCCAGACAGTTTGCCAAGGATGTTTGATGACTGAAAGGAGGCGTGGCTAAACGGCCGTTGTTCTGTTCTTGGCATAGAAGCGTTAACTCCTGTTTGACTGGAGAACATTAATTAAAGTACAAGGTGCGACTTACAGCTGTAATAATAAGAGCGTCTACTCTTGGTACAATTTACAATGTCCATTTTCATTGCAATGAGATTTACCCGTTCTTTAAGTCTAATGCGTTAATTATATTCACTTTTATTTAAACATGCTCCTTCAACGATTTCAAATATTAATAAAGAAATTAAAATTGAATTGAAAATTTTATGTATTTTGTAATTCAAATTTTTAAATAAGCATTTTATGGTCTTAAAATCACGAGATATGTGTTCATTTTTTTTATATATAAAAAAATACATTTTGTGGATGTAGCTTTAAGCCTACACCTCCTTAAGGATTAAAAGAAGATAATAATAATTCTGAGAATAATTTTGAAAGAAATTCAGGACCCTTTCCTTATAGTTAGTTAATAACAAAAGGTAATTAAAGACTTAATTTATAAAATAATCTTCAGTCTAATAAAAAATTAATCCGCTAACTTATAATATACTTACGCAAACATTAATCAACAATTACGTTAAACGTTAAAATAATTGTTTATTACTGAAGGCTTCGAAAAGGAAAAATATCTCGCCATTGTCACGAAACTTCGTTGCGCAAACAAACGTACAGCGTTTGAACAAAGCTGCAGAATAGCAAAACTAAAACTCGCTCAAACAGTCGGAAACGCCAATTCAGCAGTGCCTCGCAAAAAAAAAAACGTAAAAAAAGAAATCGTTCCCACTTGAGAAAATCATTCTTCCTCCGACAATCCAAAATCGGTCCGTACACGAACGACCAGCGCGAAATTTTCCTCCGTCCACATATATATCCATCGAGGGCCATTAAAGCTCCGAGACACTTGAAGCGCGTCGCTACCTTCGCGCCCTTTGCGTGGCTGATTCAAAATTCCATATTCACCGGCGCCGGAGAAAAAGACACGCACACACTCATACATTATATAGGCACGCGCAGACGGAGATCCGTGATGCCGGCCCCTCATTACCGCGGCTCCCCGCGCGCCGGCCAGACGCCGGGGATAATCGCGGCTGGTCCCGCGGGAGCCGCGTGCGCCCGGGCGACACACTTTGTGCGCGAAAATCGCCGCGCGGCGGAAAAATGAAGGGAGTAATAATGTAAAGAGTGCCGGGGCCGCGGTCTAAAGGTCCCCGACGCCCCGGCCCTTAATGGACGGCAAACAGCGGGCGCGGCTCTTTCATCGCGCCTCGTGCCTTCTGCTTCTTTCGTTTTTTTTTTTTTTATTTTTTATTTCAGAGGCCGCTTTCACTCGCTACCCCACGGGCGCTGTTCTAATTTTCGCAGGCGGTGGAGCTCGCTAAATTGAACATTCGGTGCGAGCGATGATTTTGTTCACTTCGGGGCCGCTATCAAGGCGGCTGGAGCGCCGCGGCGATTCACTGCTCCTCCGCGCCGGAGACGGCATGTGGGAATTTGTCTTTGAGATTTTATTTTTTTAAGATTCTTTCTGTTTATACTGGGAAATGTTTTAATTGTTATCTGAGGTTTTAATTGATCAAATGCGAAGTACTTTTGAATTCCAGATTTTTAATTAAAGGCTAGCTTGTTCATCGAGATTTCATTTAATTTTACAAATTTACGAAATTTTTTTTTATTTGTTATCGACATTCTCATATAATAAAAATTATTCAAAGAATGTATTCTCGTAGAATAGTTACGATGCAACACATTGATACATAGAGGATTTTTATTAAATTTTTAAATACTTATTTCTATAGCATCTATAGCAAAATACATATTATTTCGATGTACCGCCGGAGTCTGAATGCTACTTCTTGTTTTATTATATGACGCTAAATCTGAAATAGTTTTTAACAATTCTCAAGGAAAAATAAATACTTATTGAGCAGCTCACGAGACTAATGTACATGCATTTTTTCTTTCTAATTTCAGAAAAAATTATCTTCTAAAAAATCAGCTTATACCTCCACGTAAATCTTCTCTTATAATTCTCTGTGATACAAAAAATCTCTCTTGATGCATCGATCGTCCGAGTGCACAGTCAAACGCAAGTTCAAGCGGATATTCCGACTCGCTCTTTTTTTTTTTTTTTTTTTTGTTTGCGCGAACGAGAGGCATTGCGCTTTTTTCTGCATCCTGCGGCCGCTTGAGTAACGTTTGCAACTTTAGCCGAAGGCCAGCCTCGGAAAGATTAAGGGAAACGAGATCGCCTATCTCGTCGTAAATCCTCGGCGGCCGGGAGTCCTCTCCCCTCCCGCCTAACGAAGGCCCGGAATTCGCGAAGCCGCTGACCTGCGCACCGCCGCGGCGCCCGCTTGATAAGTGGGCGAATCTTACGGGAAGTTTGGTCAAGCGGTTTTTTGCGGGGGGAGAGAGGACGCGGCGCGACGGGAAGACGCCTTAATTGCCTCAGATAAGAGCCCTAAGTCTCGTAATTAATTTTGGAGCGCGATCTCATAGCCATCGGGAAAATGAATTTGATTAAATAGTTAGTTGGGAAAATGCTTCTCATTGATAGCATCGTGACGGGGTTGAGCTCTTAAAACTACGTGGATTTGGACTTGCAGAATAAATTTTTAGGACAGTGATGAATTGCTTTTGTGTGGTGTCTTTCACTTGGATTCATTGATTCATTCATTAATTTTGTAAATTTAAGAGGTTACGCTCATTTTCTGTAAATAAATTATAGTTTCAAAATAATTGTAATTTGAACACAAAAACAATTAATCTAATCTGAGCGTGTATATCAAGATTTACTTCCACAGGTATGACACGAAAGAACAAAATTGAAATCTGATAATATATATACTTTTTTATCTTTTAATTGCTTTTAAGAATATAATAGAAAAGACTTTCTACTCTCTAATCCATTCTAATACCTATTTTATCTATGACTCAGATTGTATAAAAGCTTAGTAAATAATTTTTTAATTAAAAATAATGTATGTATTATTAAATTTTATAATGTAGTAGTATATTTTCGTTGCGTTTATCAAAATAGATTATGTAAAAATTGTATACCCAATATTTTTTAGGAGTGATTTTTTGCAAATCAATAATATTGAAGCTTTCTACAAGTTTGTTTTCATATCAACTGTACATTGAACTCAACGATAAGTGTCTAAGCCGAAATTTCAGAATTCTCTTATTATAGCAAAATAATTTTGTTGATTATAACCGACTATTTTATTATAAATCTGTTAATTTTCGAATTTGCACTGAGACTTCTTCCAATGAATATAACTTCAAAGGCAATATCTCAAAGTAAAAGGAAACAGCGCTCGATTTAATAGACAGCATGACACGCACAAAGCGTGAACATTTTTTTAGAATTTCTTCACCTCCAAGCGCAATTTTAAATGGCTTAAAAGAATAGAAAAAGCGGCCTCTCGATCGACAGCAGGTACTGAAAAGAGCGAGTCATAGAAGAAGAGAAAGAGACAGACAGACAGAGAGAAGCAGGGAACAGGGAGGTTTCAAAGTGATTGACGTGGCGCTTCTCGTATTTCGCATAAAATCGGCTTGCGCGCGGTGAAATGTCGCGTGATAATGCATGTTGAAAATCGAATTACATATACGCTTCGACTACCCTCCCTCGTGTGCTTACAAGCGCGCGACGTGCTGCATTGATGCACGCAAAAAGCCGGCGCACTGGGGAATTCGTCCTCGCCAACCATACCATTCCCCCGTCCCCCCTTCCGCAGTACTACCGCCACCGTCCCTCCCATTATTCGCCTTCTTTCCCGACGCGTAATGGCTTATTGATTGACCCACCCCGTACTTCGGAATTCCCCAGATTCCTTCGGGTGAAAAGTGATATTCTTTTTTAAGGGCCGATTAATTCGATTTCACCTCGCCCTTCCGCAGTCTCGCTGTATTTTTAGCGCGGATGAAACTGAGAGAATTATTTACGTTGAACTTTTCTTCGTTTTTCTTTTTATTCTGACTGTAGGCGACAATTTTGTGGAACTGCGTGCTGAATTGGGTATGGCAATTGGGAAGAACAAAAAAAAAAAAATCAAATTTCATGAACTGTGTCAGTTAGAATATCAAAAAATAATCGACACTTATTTTTTCTTTTTTT
>JAWWEN010012424.1:12470-23083 GCA_035582955.1 Sycophila texana | reverse complement strand
CGGGAAAAATATGCTATTTTTGCCCCGATTTTCAGGGTCGAAAAGTGGTTTTTTGACTAGGGGGTGGAATAAAATTATTTTTACTCATTGCACGTTAAGGGGGAAAATTCTGTAACACTTTCATAATAATTCATTTATAGTTTCAAGAGTGTCGTGAAAAAGTGCAAAGCGAAATTCAAAATTTTAAGAAAGTTATCTGAGATTAGAGAGAGCGCATTATGTGTAGTCACTTTAAACGCAATTTTCTTAAAAAAGCATTTTTCAAATTCATAAAAAACAGATTTTCTTTTTAAGACAAAATTATGTTATTAATCGAAACGTTCTTTTTAAATTAAATTAAGAAAATTCATTACTATAAAATGTTTGTTAATAAACTGAAATTTTATCAAAAAATAATCTTTGAAGTCATATAAATCTATTGCAATTAAATGCATTACAAATAAATGTCCATTATTAAAATTGGCAATTCGAGATCTTCTTATTAAGATCACCTGTTACAGAAATGAAAAAAGCAGGAATTTACTTTATTTATTAGTTTATTTATATTTTAATAAAAATATAATTTACATTACTTTTTTTGGTTTACCATTCATTTCTTCCGCTCATTATGTAGTTCTTTCCGCCCAAAAAGAGAACAAATTCATGTTTATTGTTTAATTTAAAAAATATTTTTTTACTTTAAAAACAAATACATTTGTAAAGAATGTTTGCGTCTTTGTTTTTGTATACGCTCAATTAGGTAAACTACAGAGGAGTTAGGAGATACCTAAGGAGATACTAAGATTTTAAAATAGTTATTCATTTCATCGTCTGAATTATATAAGAACAATTGACTCGAACGTGATAACTAATAAAATCAAAAGCGATTTCAAAGCCTGGTGGGTAATATACCAAGTTTTGCAAAAAATTTATTCATTTCCTGGTGTGAAACTATCGGATATGTGTTGCGTATTTTGTTAGCACATGCTTGAGAACAACGAGCTCGAACATAGTCTTTAAAGTCATGACTTTGTAAATTCACATAATAGTACATTTGCGTATAATTTGAGTTTACATTTTTATATTTATTATTAAGAGCATCTCTTTTTTTTTCTAGATATCGCTGTCGTTCTTCTAGATTCCATTTTTCCATGTCTAGTTTAGACTTTTCAGATTCTTCATCCCCCTTTTTTATTTCTAGCGCTCGGATTCGACCTACTAGATATCTTATTTGCGCCCCTAGATTTCCGTTTCGACGTACTAGAAACGGTTCCTGTGATTCAAGATTTTCGATTTCACTTTCCAGCTGCATCTTTTGAAGTTTCAGATTTACAATTTGAGTTTCAGGAGTTTCTTCGTTTGTTTCCACATTGATTCCGCATTTCTCTTTTTCTTGCTTACGCTTCTCTGTTAGATTTTGCAAATAACTTTTTATTTCTGTTAGTAAATGGATTGTAGAATTTTTATCGCAATGCTCATCGACTTTGTCATTCTGGATGGTATTGTTCATTCTGGGATTTTTGGAATCACATGCGCAGTAAACATTAAAAATTTCTGATTTGACGGATAATTTATTCTTTATTAATATATCTGAAAAAAATGTTAATTAATTTTCTTTTTTGTTAAATTTCAACTTTTTTTATTTACTATTGCTTTGTAAATGTGGCGTGACATACCTTTCGTCTCGCTGAAAGAACAGCTGTCCGTAAACACTAGTCGAGTATCTGCATTCCCAATGAAAATGTGTAGAAACAAAAAAATCGTTGTAGATTTTATAAATCAATGTAATGCGTTTGTAATATTTTAATTTATAAGTATTTTTAACAAACCTTCCAGATCTGTGATACATTGTTTTTCCACAAGTTCTGCATATACTAAGAAAAAGTAACTAACAAAGATCGATATTAAACATCTTGATATGTACATTTTAAAAAAGGTAAAAGTGCATACGAAAATACTAGAAATCAGCTAGGGGCAAAAACTTATTGGTTTGGATTTAATTTATATACTAGAGATAAGAGTAAATTACAAAATTTATGGCTCTTTCGTTTGCATATACAATTTAAAATTTATAGTTTATTGCTTTCTGCTAGAGGAAGGAAAAGTGGTTTGCTATATAACCTTTATAATTTGTAATTAAATCATTGGGAGAGTCCAATTTTACGATTTTTAAAAACTTTCCTTGTATAGGTGCCACACATTTGTATGTTTTTTTTTCATTTATATGTGTTTTTACTCAAGATTGTTCCTCATAAAAAATAATTATAAAAACTCGTCGCAAAACTTTTTAACTTCGTTTACCAATCGAAGCAATGTATTTAAAATAAAACGCAGTCTAATTCTTTTCAGTATCACATTTTTATAACGCATAATACATGATTATAAATACTTATTTGATTTTAAAAATTTTTAATTCAAAGACTAATAAATTCTAAATTATCATATGAGACAATAATATTTTTTCGAAATATAAATTTTTACAATGAATATTGTTTAATAAATTTTATGTAGAAAATTTTGCTATTATAATTATGGCTATCATGCTACAAGAAGTTCGAGTAAAGTTCAGAACGATTTTTTCAAGCAAGCACCAAAAATTTCTAAAAATTAATGAAGAAAACAATTAGGGTTGCACTAAATGTTAATTTAAAAAGTAGCATAGCAAAGTAATTATTTCTATATTAAATTATTAAACAAATTACTTGAGCGAATATAATTATGATTTCTTAGCTATACACGATGTTAACTAGTAGCCAACTTATTTTTCTTACGTGTAATAATTGCGTGATAACAAAAACCTTTGCTTAAAATCAGAAAATTCATCAATGTAAAAAAGTTTATTAATAATTTGTTGTATATGCAAGCACCAAAAATTCCTAAAAAAAAGTAAACTCCGCATAACACAAACTATTTTAAATCGCAGAAGTTCATGAATCCTCGTTTAAAGAAAGAAAAATTCTTTACAAATACCCTGGTGGAAAACTTAAGCATATTATAGCTATAAATTAGCTATATTGTTATTACCTTTTGTATACTTTATACTTTATATTTTAGGGAATTTCTGCCCGTATATAATAAATAAATAAATAAATAAATAAATAAATATAGCCATAAATTAGTTGTGTGCGATATGCTAAACTTGCAGCTATAAAATAACTATAATAAGTAGCTAATAAGATATTAGCTACTTATTATAGTTATTTTATAGCTAAAGATATTAGCTATAATCTTTAATATCTTAATTACAAAATTTGTTTTATTTTCCACCAGGGTAGAATCCAGAGGAAGAGCAGGGCGCGCCAGTCGCATTTTCCATTCACAGTTCGCTCGCACAAAAAAAAAAAAAAAAATGAGGCGCGCATCGTCGCGAGTACCGTACACCTACGTACGTTGCCAATAAATTGGGACACACGTTCGGAGCTTATCTTATCAGATGGGGAGGCGTCGCTGTCGAGTCGCGAGCGCGAGGCTTATCAGCCGAGCCATCTTTTTCGTGACTCAGGCTGGGGCCGTTTGCTTCACTCCTCTTTTTCCCTTCGCCACAGTGCACGAACGGCTTTGGCAAGCGGAGCTTCGCGGACATGATCGACTATGGGGCCGAGTTCGCCGGTCCTCCTCGCCGTAATCCTCGCGATCGTCGGTGAGTCTTGCTCTTCTTTTTTTTATCGTTCACCGGACGGAGTGAAGATCTGTTTGTTGGAGACATTTTAGGTGCTTCGGTGCTTCGATCATCTTTTTTTGCGAATTGAATTTTTGTTTTGTTAGGGGGAAATTATTAGTTTGTTCGAATTTTTTTTAAATTTTGTGCTTTTCGATGTATGAAATCGCAGAGGAAGTATACGAAAGTCGTGCTTCGTTTGGGTTTTCTGATGTGCTAAGAATATTTATATTTTATAATTTGATGAAAAACGTAATCCTTGTGCAGATCAATAGACTTAGTACACAATTAATTGTTTGCAGAAAAAATTAGTTCGATCTGTGTTATTGATACAAGAATTAAAAAATTTTAAAAAGTAATTATTTATAATTTTGGCGCATGGACGGATTATTTTTTTCACGATTTTTATATAGAATTCCGTAAGTATGATCGTCGAGCTTGAGCTTGCAAATTATCTATTGAATGGCATTTTTTTATTGATTCGACATTTTTTACGTCATGCAATCACAATGGCGAAGTAATTCACGAAAAAGCATCAGACGCTTCTCCACAGCAATTAAAAACTTGCACGCAAAAATCTTAACTATACTATTAATTCGTAAAAATTCATGAGACATAAAAGTTTTATTCTTATTTACAAGTGTGCTTTCTTTATTGTATGATTTAATTAATAGTATAATTATTTCTGCGAAGGATAGAAAAGGTTCTTTTAATAATAAGAAATATACCCACTATGAATATGAAATCATTGCAAATAAAAAACAATATTAATTTTGCAGAGGAAATGTTTTATCGCAGTTATCAGCTTTTTACGCGCAATCCACGTGTATTTTTGATTGCGGTAACTCAATAAAAGCCTGATATATTTCTGACCGACCAATTTACAGATTTCACGTTGCGTGGAGTAGAACAGCAAACTAATCTCGTCGCATTCTTTAGCGAGGCCGTTATCTACAGTGCCTTTGTCTCCGGAACACCCACTTATTCCTAGTAAAATTTCTCACTCTATAAAAAGAAATAACAATGTTAAAAAAAAAATATAAATACATAAATATATGAAAAAAAATGATAAAAATACAAAAAAATAGCGCTGTAAATAAAATAAGATAATAAAAAACACTGAAAAAAATTGTAGAGGTAGACGCAGCAGCGTATAGAGACTGTATGAAACGAGTACGATCGATAACCCGAGTTCGATCAATGCGCTTTTGTATAAACAAAGGAAAATTGCGCTTTTTTGCAGGGGGTCACTCGGTCGAGGCGTATAGGGCACTGCCGGTGGATCTGCAGCAATGCTACGGGAACGAGGGAGTTTTCGTGCCCAGACTGCCCCTGAATCTACAGGTGGTTCTGGACGTTATACGGAAAATAGAGAGGAAAACTATGTCGTCCATGTCCATGAGGACTTTGTCGGCTGCTCTATTCAAAAGGTAACACTGGGAAATGAATTTTCTTTTTTTTCGCTTTACTGCGGTTTGTGAAAGCTTTGTATTGTTTACTTTTTTTTTTTTATTGGAAATCAATTCTAGTCTGTGTATAATAATTTATTATTAATTGCTGTAGAATGAAATTCGATAGTTGAGCTTGATAGAGTTGTACAATAAAATTTGATTGTATTTTAAAGAAAAATTTTATTTTTAATGTATGAATATATAAATGGATGCGTGTAAAAGAAAAATTGATAGTTTTTTTTTACTGAACTTGTGTAGAAAGAGCAATAAATCTCGTTATGTTATATATATGAAGTTGACATATTTATTCACATATTCGAATTGAAAGGATTAATCAAATTAATTAATCAATCAATTATGCTGTAGATTTTTATACATTGATGTGAAGAGCATGTATCACAATTAAGTACCACACATTAATTTGTTTATTTAAGTAGGATGGTATAGTTATAATTTATTAGGAAGCCAGAATAAATTGTAGAATATATTTATTTAAAAGAAAATTGTATATTAAAATTATTTATCCATTCTTTTTCCCCAAATTCAATAGAATGTTTCGTCAGTCGTTAACAATAGGCTTTAAAGAAGCTTTTTTTTTTAAATTTCGAAAAAAATTATTAAAAATTATTAAAAATAAATAAATAAATAGTTAGTTATCTATCTGTCTATCTATCTAACTATCTATTTATTTATTTATTAGATAGATAGTTAGATGATAGACAGATGGATATATAGGTAAATCGATAGATAGATAAATAAATAAAAAATAATAATAATATAAATAAATAAGAAACAAAATAAACGAAAATATTTCTCTTTTCACTCGAGGTTCAAGATGGACGGAATCAGGTATCAGGTCAGATAAATAAATAGTTACGTTATCTTTCTGTCTATCTATCTAACTATCTATTTATTTATTTATTAGATAGATAGTTAGATGATAGACAGATGGATATATAGGTAGATCGATAGATTGATAAATAAATAAAAATAATAATTAAATAAATAAATAAGAAACAAAATAAACGAAAATATTTCTCTTTTCACTCGAGGTTCAAACTGGACGGAATCAGGTATCAGGTCAGATAAATAAATAGTTAGTTATCTATCTGTCTATCTATCTAACTATCTATTTATTTATTTATTAGATAGATAGTTAGATGATAGACAGATGGATATATAGGTAAATCGATAGATAGATAAATAAATAAAAAATAATAATAATATAAATAAATAAGAAACAAAATAAACGAAAATATTTCTCTTTTCACTCGAGGTTCAAGCTGGACGGAATCAGGTACTCGGAGGCGGTGGCGCCGACGGAGGGTGTGCTGAGGTTCGTCGCGCGTGGCTGGCAGCGCGCGAAGCACCGCGTGGTGCAGGAGCTGGTCCCGGGCGACGCGAGCCTCCTGCCCGAGGGACTGCTGACGCGCGACGAGCTCTGCCTGCTTCACTTCGCCATGTCCAACACCATCTGGGACCACTACGAGGACGCCGAGGAGGCCTTCTGTCAACCTGGTCCCACTGAGAAGTTCTCTGGTAATGTTGAATTCTTCTACTTTGGTGGGATACACTTGGGAAAATTCACTGTTTGTGGATGGCTGGCTGGCGCTTCCTTTTTAGAGTGGGACTTAAAAAGTTAAAGAATTAAAAAAAAAAATTAGAGAAAAAAATGAAAAGTTGAATGGCTTGCCGGGTTTGTCTGTAACTACTTAAGCGGATGCAGGCAGGCATACTGGTATACCTTTTTTAGACTCTGAAATAAAATCTATCATGTTAAGGAAATTGTTTATATGTCAATTGCAAATAGTGTCATCGTAAACATTCCGGAAGCACTTTTCACAGGAATACTTGTATTGCTAAGGTTGTCTGTATCTACTTACTGTACTTTTTGTAGGAATTCTATTAATGGTTCTCTACTTTTTTATTTTAAAATAAAGGTCACTGAATGTAAAATGTATACTAATTACATTTTTTAATTTAATTTTGAATAGTTTTAACGCGAAAATTTTGTTAGATATTGAATTAATGATTTTGAGAGGTTGTCTGACCAGACTTGTCTGTAACTACTTACTGCCTTAACGCAGAGCCTTACAAATATCATCATAGTCTAAAATAGAGTTTACTACGTATTGATACTTTTATTGCAGTTTTTTATTTAAATTTTACATAGTTAATATGCAAGTTTCAAATGCTAAATTATTAATTTTGGATGGTCGTCTTACCAGACTTGTCTGTAACTACTTACGCTCAAGAAGAATACGTGTAATTTTTTTATACTCTAAATTAAAGTTAGTCTGATTAAATTTTTTAAAATTTAATCTTAAATGCGGCTAATTCAAGTGTTTAGAGAGCTAAACTTTTTTTCTCGAGTAATTACGTCACGTCGTACTCATCTATAACTATTTTGTCTGGAGTTTTCGTTGTAAAATGACGGTGCCTTTCCAGTGTCGCAAAATTAACCCACAATAATGCTTTTTCTTTTAAAATATTTTCGAGACTTTTCTTTCACAAAGAGAATGCAGTGATAATAACCCTCAAAATTATCTTTCCATAAAAATTTATATAAATAATAATTTTTATGTACTCCAGTATAAGTAAAACAGTCCAGCCAGAAATAATTTCTTGCAAACCTAGTATAGGGTAAACTGTTTTTTAAATCTCTACAAATCTCATAATTTCCAAAAATCAAATGGTAATAACGTTAAAATGACTATAAATTTTTATAAACTTGTGAAATTTTTATACGATCTTTTACTTTTTATACGTTATTTTATATATAAATATATATTATACATTTACCCTTTTGTAAATACTACAATTTACATTAAAAATTCTATTCTATTCTATTCTACTCTATTCTACTCTATTCCATTCTATTCCATTCTATTCCATTCTATTCCTTTCTATTCCATTCCATTCCATTCTAGTCCATTCTATTCCATTCTATTCCATTCCATTCAATTCCTTTCCATTCTATTCAATTCTATTCCATTCTATTCCATTCTATTCCATTCTATTCCATTCTATTCCATTCTATTCCATTCTATTCCATTCAATTCCATTCTATTCCATTCTATTCCATTCCATTCCATTCTACTCCATTCTATTCCATTCTATTCCATTCTATTCCATTCTATTCCATTCTATTCTATTCCATTCTATTCTAATCCAATCTATTCCATTCTATTCTATTCTATTCTATTCTAATAACCCACTGGAATCGAACCTTTATAACGGCGATTTTCTCAGGTAGATCCGTAACGTCGGGCGCCGACTCGTGTCCCAAGGAAGGAGGCGTGGTGTTGACCGGGCAGGGTACCGTGGCGCTGGGTTCGGTGATCGCGGCGGTGGCCGCGGGCCTGGAGCCCCAGTTGGTCAAGACGAAGCTGCTGCTGTCGATGCCGGTGGACGAGGACGGCGAAGGGCCGAGCGTCAGGACGGCAGCCGTTCAGGATGAGGACCTCGTCGACTTTGTCCTGCCGAGGGAGCAAATCGACAACGACAGCAGGGCCATGTGGCTACGGTCCGCCACCATCATGGACACGCAGATCGACAACGCCTGGGCCGCCACCGTAGCTGGTGAGGGCTTCTAAATTCATTATTATTTTTATTTTATTTTATTTTCATTTTAATTCATTTTATTTTCATTTCATTTGAATTGATTTTATAAATTTACGGGTTTGTAGATATTATAAAACAACATTATTCCAAACTGTAAAATATTTATATTTACTATCAAGCTCCTATTAAAATTTTAAGATTGGTATATGGACGTTTATAAATTGTGCATAGCACACGATAATAAAAATCTACAGAAATTGCAACCTCGATGTTTATTTACAATACACGTGCTCATAAAATGTTAAAAAACAATTTTAATGGTCTTAGAAAATTGAATTGTGCAGCTTATTAAATTTTCAAATTTATTTCGATAATAATTTCTATTATTAACAAAGTCGAGCAATTAAATATTTCAATGTAACAAGTTCCCTCGCTGCAAGAAATCATTGATTAGATTTTCTGAACATTTAGTTTTACATAAAGGATAAAAATATTAAATATAATTTGAGTAACTTAAGTAACTTTGACATTTCAGGGGAACTTGCCGAAATGGCGATTTATCAAGGACCAGTTTATAGCGACCGAATGTTCCTCGGGGCGACTGGCTTTTGGAACAACACAATCCGACCCCACGTTTACTATGTGTCCCAAAAGCACAATAACTTCGATGCTACGAGAGCCGAGATTATCGGCGGAGTTGACGGTAACTTGAGAATTCCGAAATTTATAAACTGAATTATACATCTCTGACTTCCCAGGGAAAAGGGTAATATCTACTTTCCTACGAAAAAGACACGTCTATTTTCAGTTAAAAAGTAAAAAACTATTTTGAGCTTTGCGGTGCGTGGTTAGATTTTTAATCGATATATTAAAGAGAAAAGAGCAAATTTTCGTTAACGAGAAACCGAAAAATCTACGAATCTCCAAAATAGTCTTTCAGAGGGAAGCCACAGGTGTATTAATTAAGAATTGGAAAAAAAAATTATAAAATAAAAGAAATAAATAAAAAATCTTTATCAGGTCTCATAATTGCGAAAAATTTAAACACCTGGATGCAGAAGTTCGAAAACCTACGTTTAAGTCAAGTAATCGACATGTACTACTCCGAAACGGGTATTGCCTTCGACAAGAACGTCAAGGCCTGTCAGCGTGGCGTTCAGTTTCCCAGCATCGGTCCTAAAAGCCTCATCGAAGAACAAGTAAGTGAAAATATTCCTTCCAATTGAAATAAAAAATAAAGAAAGCATTCACTAAATACGTGAATATACATAATAAAAGAAACATTATAAAAAAATTGAAAAAAAAACTAGAAGAAAAAGAATATAAAGAATTAAATTAAATAAGTAATTAACTAATAATTAATTAATTTAATTGATAATTATATGCTAATTAAATACGTAAATAATAAAGAAATATTATAAAAAAATTTTAAAAACAAACAATACTACAATTGTTACTTTAATTTACTTTTATAGTTATAGTCTAGTTTTTATTTTTGTACTTTCTTAACATTTATATATACTACCTCTTTTTCATTTAAAGACAACTAAGCCCGTTTAACGGTTAAATAAATAAAATCTTGAAACAAAAGTAAAGCTTTTACTAAATCAGCAGATAGTAAAGAAAAAAATTAACAAAAAATTTTTTATTTTTAACTCTTGAAACAAAAGTAAAGCTTTTACTAAATCAGCAGATAAAGAAAAAAATTAACAAAAAATCTTTTATTTTTAAATCTTGAAACAAAAGTAAAGCTTTTACTAAATCAGCAGATAGTAAAGAAAAAAATTAACAAAAAATTTTTTATTTTTAACTCTTGAAACAAAAGTAAAGCTTTTACTAAATCAGCAGATAAAGAAAAAAATTAACAAAAAATCTTTTATTTTTAAATCTTGAAACAAAAGTAAAGCTTTTACTAAATCAGCAGATAGTAAAGAAAAAAATTAACAAAAAATTTTTTATTT
>JAWWEN010012424.1:0-12370 GCA_035582955.1 Sycophila texana | reverse complement strand
AAAGAAAAAAATTAACAAAAAATTTTTTATTTTTAACTCTTGAAACAAAAGTAAAGCTTTTACTAAATCAGCAGATAGTAAAGAAAAAAATTAACAAAAAATTTTTTATTTTTTAGACTTACGCGACGGCGCAGGTGCTGGCGTACCTGAACTCCGTGGCGTGGATAAGCGACGAAGCATTGCAGCGCATGGTAGTGCGTGCGGTCGAGTATTTTGGACAGTACACGGACGAGCGGCTTTTCGCCGAGTCGCGCTGCCTCAGCCGCCGTCGACGCATCGGCAGGCTCGAAGTCGTCGTCGCCTTTGACGGCGCTTGGACGCCGCAATACACCATCGACTTTCTCGCGTATGTTGCGTACAGTAAACTCGAAATTTTATTGAATAAATTAAATAGAAATTTAATTTAAATAACACTTATTTTGTATGCCGGTGTTAAGATACGAAAAGGACTTTAGATTATAAAATTTGATCCATGTAGTATCTCTCTGAATATGAAAATGTGAATAGCAACATTTTTTATATCAAATGTGGTCCACTGATTCAATCTGTGGACGAATTTTCATATAAAAAATGTCACTATTCACGTTTTCTAAGTGAATTTACACATTTTCAGATTTACAGGGTATGTCTGACTGTTTTCGGTGTATACTACTTAAAATTGATTTCTTACATCGTTGGCTTCTTTTACAATACTTTTTAATGAAAAGTTTAATAGGACATTTTTTTAATTAATAAACGACTATAAGTATTGTACTGTACTTAGTGTCCTTGCTGACGACTTTGACGTTTCGATGTATGGATCGAGGATGGGCATAATTCATGGTACAAATGGCGAGTGGCTGCAGAATGTTACTGGCAGTTTGTCGACTGTTCACCAAACTTTGAATAATTTAACAGATATACAATGTAAGTTTTTTTTTCTTAGAGATATACACGAAAAAATATATTTAATTCGAAACGAATTATTTCAGGGCCTAAGGGTATGAAACTGTCCCTTGTATTACAAAGTGTATTAAATTATCTCGATAGTACGTGGGAGAAGATTCGTAACAATAATATGATCGGAAGTTTGGGTCAAGCCGTAGTTCTCTTAATACCCCAGACTAGTCTAACCGATGAGGAGAATAATGCAACTTTGACTGTTTTAAAGACAATAAAATCGAAACATCCAGGTACGATATATTTTACTTGCACTGAAAAAAATTTTTTTAAATCCAACTAAAATTCTCCTTAAATAGTCATTCAGTTTATTTAACTAAACATTTAGTTTAATCAACTAAAGTTGTTGTTAGACTGACCAAATATTTAAACTTAGATTGATCTTTTAACTAAACATTATATAATTCAACTAAATATTTAGTTAAATCAATAAAATAATTATTTGTATAAAGAGAATTAAACAAAATTTTTAGTTTTAAGATACTGTTAAAGAGTTAGTCAATTTGACTATTTTTTTTTTTTATTACTTTAGAAACACGTTTTTTGTATTACACTGTCGAATCAGACGTCGAAAAGTACAAACGATTTTTGATAAGCGAAGAAGACCGAATTGTACAGTCGTTAGATGTAGACGATATTTCTAGAATTTTATCTGCAGGTACGATAATTATTTAGTTTTCTCTTTTACATTATTATTATTATTCACAAAGGCTACTGTTAATTAATGCATTACATGTTTAAACAAATTTAATTTAATTTTATAAAGCGCTAAAAAAATGAAAATAAAGATATACATAAATAATAGAGATGACATATAACTTAATGCCTTAGTACCCAGGACTTTGAGGCCAGTAGGGTGCAACAAGAACATTCCGGGATTAAGATTGCAGCTGGAGGATTACGTTAATCCCGCTGACACAGTTGTATATAGACTTCATCCGCAGTGGCGTATTAAATCCAAGAAAATCACAGTAACGGTAAGCCAAGTTATTAAAGTTCGCGAAGAAAAAAAAAATTATTATTTTCTTAAATTTCGATTCAACTAAATAAACATATTCTTTTTGTCCATCATGCAGATACACGGTGTAGGATATGGAACGCTAAAGGTCTGCTGGTGGAATCAGTGGACGGCGAACAGTTTGCCGACGGGGAAGAAGTGCGAGAATCTGTCCCTGTACGGCGACGTCACATTGACGGACAACAGAGCTTGCAACAAAAATGACTGCCCGGACACCTACTTCCAAGTTCTCAACGTCACAACAACCACGAAGTGTGCAGGTATTTACCTAATAAAAGCAGATAGAAGAAAGAATGATGCGATTTTTTGTATAACTTTGTTTTTATTTACTCTTTAGAAATCGATTGTAAAACGCCTGATCAAGTGAGGTTCATTTTGCGCATGGAGAATATGCAGTGCGCCTCATCCAATCGGGCGGTCATTGCGAATTTCCTAATGCTGTTCGCGCTCGCAATCACCGTCGTACACTCTTAAGTTGAAAATAGATCGAGTTCGGAAAATATACATATATAATTTATTATCTTAAATATAAAAATCGGATTTTTATAACAAAACCGCTTGTTGCCTAGGGACGACTTTTTTTATTATCAGTAATTGTTGGAGGCGTATTCGTAGACCAGTTTGATAAGATACTGGAAATTACTGGAGATGGCGAGGTTGCCGAGTTCCGGCTCCATTAACAAACTGTCCACTGGTGGCAGCATATCTTCAATTTTGTTTCCTGTAAATGACGTATTTTTCTTTTATAATACAGTATATTTTATAGTGTCGTTTTTACTGTGAAATTTTTACGAAAGTTGAATAAAAAATATGGATAAACTAATGTTAATTTTTTTTTAAATTTTTTACCCATTAGGTGAACAAGATCCATCAATTTGAAGAAGACGGTTTCTTGGACTTGCTGTTCTGGATTTTTGCTGACTGTGTCCCACTTGTCGCATCTCGCTGCACGTGCCCATATCTTAACTTTTAGCGCGTTTTTATCGTCCTCCTGCCCGGCGTAATCCAATAAGTCGAGTGCTTTTTTATAATCGTATTCATTTGAAATCTGACTCTCTGCACAAGTGTAAAGCTAAAAAGAATCAAACATTAAATTGATTTCAGTCTTATTATTTTTTTTTTTCAATGAATAACAAACTTACATTGATAAGTTCAGAAGGCGTAAGTACTCGTAATCTTTCGACGTCGTAACCGTAAATCTCTAAAACGTGAACAGGTACGTCCTCTTGATGAGCTACAAGATTTAGATCACTGTCTATAAGTTTAATGTTAGCCTCAATTTTGAACTCTGGCTCATCAGAAGCAAGAAAAGCCAATTTCGACAGCGAAAGCATGGACTGGAATAAATTTAATTGCAATTCAAGAATTGAACGAAAATTACAATAGTAAAAGCTTAAATTAAACGTGTACCTTTTTACGCGTGACAAGATCCATTTCATCCTGAGCAAGCTCATACAGAGTCCTTCCCGAAGTAGCGAAGTCATCGGATAAGGCAGCCTGGACCCACGAGAGAATCGGATGCTGTAGTAGCTTCTCCGTAAGTTCGTGAGCTCCGCCGCGACGGCATCGCTCCACCAACTGCCCTTGACGACCGTCTTTTACATACCTTGTGTAAACGAAAGAATTGATTAATTAAATAAAAAAATTTTTTTTAAATTGTAAAAAAACCTAGACGTATTGTATGGGTCACACTATGTTTTTTGCATAGAGCCATTCAATTTCGTACCATGCAAATAAAAATCCAGCAAAGTCCTGATTAGCGAACCGCTCCATGTAAGTGTCGAGTCTGCTTTTGTTGTTTGTCAGCTCGCAAATTTGTATCAAGGAAGCGAAGTCACAGTACTTTTCGGCTAACATAGCGGCATTTTCATACTGTTCTTCTTTGACTGTAAATCAAAATAATGAATGTAGTATACAATTATTCTTCACATCACATTTATTATTACAAAAATGTTTCGTTTGACTAGTAGATCTTTTAGAATAGAATAATAGAATAGAGTAGTTGTTTTTTGTAAATTACAAATTTTTTAAGCATGGATAAGATTGGAATACTTTGAAATGACTTACTGAGCGGCTGAATTAAATTCGCTCGTTCCGATTCGTACTGCTTTAAAAGTATCTCGAACTTCTCCGTGCCGCGGATACTTTCCAAATGGCACTTCCTACCGTCGAGGATGAGATCGATTATACCCACGAGTTGCTCGTACAGCTCGTTCCGTATGTTCTCGTCGGTCGTATTGTTCACTCCATGTTGTAATGTCAGATTTTGCTGAAATTAGAAACTACATTATTATCTTTGGCTTCCTAACTTTTTTTTTATGAATAATTATATTTTGTAAAATTTTTACCATGGTATTGAGACAGGTTCGTAAGCCGTGCTTTCCTGTAGCCGCTGTCCAGGGCAAGTACTCCGTGATGGAAGAACATCGAGGTGGTACATATTTTTCAGCATCGTATTGACGATATTTCACTACTTCGTGAAGGACTCCCTGATGATACAATTTATTTATGATAACATTATGTATTTTTTCCAAATTCTTTCGGTTTTATTATTGGTATTTATATTCATACCAGCAAAATAGAATTGACTTGAAGAAGATACTGTGCAATTTGCTGAGTCGGGCGTTCGGACTGGGTCTGCTCTACAGCGATCTGAACCAAATTTGGTAAGAATAAATGAACTTCGCTGACTTCTCTGTAGAATATGTCGTTTGCCGTTAGGTCCTCAGAGACGAAGGCTTCGGGCTGTAAAGTCCGCTCGATCACCGTATCCACTATTTCAGTGAAGCTAAAACATTAAAAAAAAAAAATCATTTTCTTTAACATTTCTACTAGATTTTTAAAGGGAAACGAAGAGGTTTAGTAAAGTACCGCTGCTGTAAATTGTAAATGGTGAGCATTGCAATGACTTTCTCTGCCAATTCGCCTAGAACGTGCGAAGTTGACATTATGATGCCTCGATACGAAACGGCGCAAAACTAAAAAAAAAAAAGCGGAATATGCTACAATTAAAAACATTAAACAAAGAATTTTTAAGTTATAACAATTTTATAAGACTACGGACTAACCCTATTCCACAAGTTGTGTTCTTTCAGAAATGCAACGAACAGGTCTAAGGCCTGCTGCTTCCCCTCGAGCTGATTAGGGATTTGCATAGCTAATACTGCATTCAACGTGAAAGCTAAAACAAATAAGAAGATGAAGGTAAGATTTTCTACATATTTATAATGCTTTGGAAGGAAAAATCTACATACTTAAGTCACGGTAATTAGCCCATCTGGGATCGTTAGCAGGATAATCGTCGATGAGGTGTTTGGCGACTTTGCAGACGAGTGTGTCGAGGGAGGCGTCGATGTCCATGACCGGCTCCTCTTGCAGGGGGAACAGTTCCGCTAGAATGTCGTCCGCCTGCTCTTTGTTCTGTCGGATGCTCAGTAGGAACGCCGCCTGCAGCTGCTTCACGCCGTCCGCGGTGCAGAACATCTCGTTTATCTCCTCGTTGCTTATTAACGTCGTAAAGCGTTCCGACATTATGCTCACGCCTCCACCGAAATCCATACTCAGGTTTACATCCGAGTAACTCCTATGGAATACATAATTATATATTAATTATGCCATTACATACGATAATTGCATTTTTTTTTTATATAATATTTAATACGTAATATTTAATTTCTGATTGATGAAAACTAAAACATTTCACATTTTCAAGAAAAGAGTTCAATGTTATTATTCGTAATCATTTTACTAAGTTAATAAAATTAAATAAAATAGATAAATAAAACTTAATAAGATAATTATTTAACAAGACACACAAAGACTAAAATATTAAAATTTAATTTTAATATACTGTTTTTTGATCAATTAAAAAATGTTTTCCATCTTCAAAAATCTGAAATAATCTAGTTTTCGTTACTGGTATCAGTAGGCATAGATTGAAGCATGTTTAAAAATTTAAAGGTAACTTTACTTTTGAATCTATTATTTATATCATTAATAATAACGTTTCGGTAAACTTCATCAACTTCAGATTTAATATCATTTACGAGCTGGTCTTTTAACAATGACATTTAAATTAAAATTTTGATTCCTAAATCATTTTAAGGCCTGGAAATAGTGGCAAAGATTACCAAAACATTGTCCTAATCAAATAAATAATTGATTCAAAAATCACAGTTGCCTTTGCATTAAGTAAAATTAAATTTCTTCTTATTGATACGTAAAAGAATCAGCGTACTGATTGAAGTCCTGGCTTGCGAAGTCAGTCGAATTTATAGTGATCAACCCTAGATTTCTAGTGAAAAGAACTGGCGTTCCGGAACAGAGCGCACCACCGATAATGCTGTCTTTTTTCCCGCTCGTCAGATCAATCTTGTCTTGTTCATATTCCGATAAATCTAAATAGCAGAGAAATAAAGATTTTTAAATTCACTGATGAGATTTTTTTTTCCTTTCCTAAAGATTTATTTCGGTAAAGGATTACTCACTGCTAATGACAGTAACGTCGTCCTTATTGTAGATGATGATTTCCCAGCCGGAGATAATGAAACGGTAAGAGCAGTGAGTAGTGTCTTCTATATCCGGATCGTAAAAATAAATGGATTCGATTTTCACGGGAATGAACCACTTAAAGCTGTTGCCGAGGGAAGTGCCTGTGAGCGGGATCAGCCCAATCGCGAAGTCGATTTTCGTTGAGCTGTCCTCGCAATAGCCGGCCACTAGAAGAACCACACCTTCCTCCGTCGTCTGCATGTCGATGTGCCACATATGAATATTTTGTGGGTTAAATGCTCCGGAGTCCTGGAAAATTTTATTTGTTAATTTCAGTATAATCCTCTTAAATAAGGATTCTTTTGACAATTTATTTGGCTACCCAAATGCGCTTTTGGAAGGCTTGTGTAACAATGTGTCCGATATCTTCATCAAACTCCATTTTTTCTTGCTCCCCTTGAGGGAAGGACCAGTACTGCAGTGAATTTCCAGCAAGGATTAAAACCCTGGAGCCTCTTTCACTTATTAATGTACATACAATTTTTGTTAATTTCTGAAAAAGAAAATGAAACAAACGTACCATGAATTTTTCGAATTTTTCGAATTTTACGAGAGTAGAAAAAGATAATTTACTGTTTCTTGCACAGGTGATTGTGGTATTGCACCAAAAATGAGGGAAGACATTCTTCTGCCTATACCGCCAAACCAGCCCTGACTTGTTCTTAAAACTCTGCAAGTGATACTTCCCCTGCCGCCAGTGTTTTGAGGTTGTAGTAAGGCAACTGTACATGTGGTGGTGGCAAGAATGCAGCCATGACCAGGTACATAGGTCAAGCAATCCACCTCCTGACCTGCCAATTCTGCATTTGTTTCTACAGTTATTTCTTCATTTGCTATATTAGGCCAGTAACGAACTGTGCCTTCTGGAGAGACAGCCATGCAACTTGGTACCTGCACGAAAAGTGATGGTTATGAAATGAAAACTGACAATTAACTATTTTATTTCATTAATTTACCAGCTGTCCTTGAGGTAACCATACTGTGATACAATCAGCTTTGTGAGCCAAGTCACTCTGTGGTAAAAGAAGCTCCCGACACTGAGTTTTAAAAGTTCGTCTTTGTTTCGGATCGTGTATTGTCGTTTTACACTGCCAAACAAGTAATCGTCTACCACAAACTAGCCATGCCAAACCATCTAATGATACACTAACACTGACTGCCGTGTTGCGATCTAAGAAGGTTAATGCTTCTGTCACCAAAACTGGCAGAGATGAACCAAAATTCTCCACTATGTGATTTGCTGTTCGACAGATTACTTGCATGGATTGATTTGATCTTCCTGAGATGCTTACATTTCTAAAAAAGTAAATGTTTCTTTTAATAAGATGAATACTATATTTAAAAAAACTTCAATCGAATTAATATATTGTTAGTTAATTGGCAAAATAAACTTGATCTTTTACTAAAAATAAACAAACTTGAAAAGTTAATAAATGACGTAAATTTAATACATACGAGCTACCCTTCTTCAATGATTGCACTAAAGACAATCGTCGCCGTGGCGAATTAACACTTTTTCCCAGCAAATTAGCAATATTCGTACGATCCATTTTTTTATATCTATTTACAAAATTTTTACAAAAGTTACAAATACTGTAAAAAAGAACTCGGTGTTGTGTGTTTAGTAAACACACAAGTGTGGACGCTCTTAGGTTATATTGAAGGTTATGTTCGCAACCGGTGAGTTTTGAAAAGCAGCCAATCAAGCTGCTTTACATTTGTGCGCATGAACGGCGGGAAATTCAAAAAATTCAAAAAATTAAAAATATAATAAAAAATATATTTTTTTTTTAATAATCACATTTACGCGCTAAAATATTTAAATAAGCTTATTTTTTATTTACAGATACAAATTTAAAATATACGAATAATCCCAAGAAATTAATAAACTTATTTTTTGTAATTTTATTTATTTATTCAGAGTACAAAATACACTACATTAGATTACTATAAGTAAAGTAAATTCCTATTTGCAGGTCCGGATTAAAAAATAACTTATACATACTAGATGGATAAATCTAAACTATAACAATATAAAAATAACTAAACAATATAAAAATCTTCGTGTTTAGTAACATTAAATAAAATTTTTAAATAAAAACTTAATTCGGTAACATATTTTTAAGTATTTAATCTATAATAAAAACACACAGAAAAAAATCTATAAAATGTATTCACTCTTATGGCAATTTAAAAGTTTAGATATCCGGAGTAAAATTTACATTCAAAAAAATTACACGGAATCTTATAAAATCATAAAAACAGATGTATTCAATGCGCACACCCGTTAAATTGAAAAAGCCGCAAAAAGGTCGACGCGAAAGAATATAGATATATAAGGTCGCGCCGCGGTGGTTATTGCGCAGCTCCGAACGATCTGAGCAAAATTCGATCTAATTGCGAAAGAAAGTTTGACGCTCCGCGCTGAAATATTAATTACGGCGTCGGCGTAGTTATCCGGCTAATTTTTTTTTTCTCGATTTATTTTACGACGCCGCGGCGGGTCAAGGCCTCGGCGCAAATCGCCGCGGGCCTTGGGGCTGGCTGAGCAAGCAATTCGCCGCCTTTATTGTGGTTCTTTTGGGTCGCCTTTAAAACCGCGATATAGAAATGTTCCGCGTTACTTGCCTCTTTCTTTCCTCCTTCTTCCGCAATTTCTCCGCCGTCGTGTTTGTTTGATAAGCGCCGGTGTGGACGATTGAAATTTTTGCACACTACATATATGTGGACTTTCTTCGGGAACTTGCTGCGCAGTTTCCTGTGTAATTTTGGCCGATTGAAAATTTTAATTTTTTGAGATTTTCTTTTTAGATGGAGTTCGTATATATTGCTGGCGCAGATGCGTATACATGCGTTCTTCAAATTAATATAATGTATAGAAAGTTTTACATTTTGTTTATAAAATTATGGAAAAAATTGATAGAATAAAGTAATCATTATTATGTCCTTCGTAATTTATTAGCGATTTTGATTATTTTTTAATGAATTTATATTATATATAATCGTAATTGCAGTGATAATTTCATTTTTAATTTAAATATTATAATAAATCGAGATTCTTAAAAAATATTTGGACTGCGTGGATTGCACATACAGTGAACATTTATATTTTAGGAATCGTTAATTAAATGTTACTATATAAAATTAAAATAAATAATTCTTAAAATTTTATTTTGTTCTGTATGAATCGTGTGTACTTCGATCTCCTGAAGTTCATTAATTATGTAGTATAATTGATTTGAAGAAGAGACAATCAACAAATTACAAAAAATATATTTACAAAAAACATTAGTTTGTATCTTTACACATTATAAGTAAAATTCTATTACCGTAGAATCTTTTATGTAGTTAATTAATAAATACACAAACGTTACGTTTTTTACATTTTGTTATACTTCGTTCAATTTAATGTAAAACTAAACACAAAATTAGTGTTTAGAATTGACCAATATTCATTTTCAATATTCATTACCAACTCGTCAAAACTTATTCGTCGACTTAACCAGCCTCAAAAAAGCTTTTCCCCCCAGTCACCTCGAGAAGAGCGATAAAAGCAGTTCGCCGGATATCTGGAACGTAAAAAAAAAAAAAAAAAACGTAAGCGCGAGGCAGTCAAATGCCCCGCTTTATTATTATCCCGCGCAAAGTGCGGCGCGTCGGTACGCAATATCCTTTCGGCAGGCTCGGGGCTTTAAAGCAAAAGGATTGTAACCTACTTTCGACACGCGCCGAGCGCGTTTATATACGTACACTAAGAAGCCCTTAAAAACTTGGAAAATACTAAAGCCAGGCCAGACGAGGAGCATCTGGCGCGGAAGCTTCCCCCGGATTTCCGCCCTTTCGCGCTTTTGTGCTCGCGACGGGGATCCCTGCGCGAGCATCTTGCATAAGGGATGAGCTTTTTTTCTCGATTGACCCTTTAAAACGCGCGTTTCTTTCTTTTTTTTCTTTCTTTTTCCGCTTATGAAAGTAGGTTGAAATGAATGCACAAATCGGTTCTGGCATAGAATGTATGTTTCCTGTTTTTTAAGCTTCGATGCGCCTCGTTACGTTACGCGCTTTTTGGGTGGTAGAGAAATTACGTATATTTTGTACAAATTTCGGTGAAGAAACAAATTTTTTTTTCCAAGGAATTGAAATGCGTGAAATATGTATAAAATATACGTGTCTTAACTTTCTAGTAAAATTTTTTATTTCTCGATTGTGTCCCTGCGTTTTAAACTAGTATAGTAATTTTTACTAAAACATTTCTCACAGGTGTATGACGATTACACTTTAAATTTCGTAATTATTGTGTTTCATCAGGTATATCTTAAAATTTCTTTTAAAACTAATTTAGAAATACAATTACCGTAATAAAAAATAATAAAATTGTACGAAAAATATATGTAAAGATGAATACGAAGCATTTACGGTTGCAATTTTATTTGCCAGCACGGATCGGTGCACCTGCAAGGCTTTCGGTATAAAAACGCGAATAATTCGCGACTTTCAGAATCGCGGCCGGCGCAACCTACTTTATGCGCGCGGTTGCCCACAGCCGCACTCGTACTACTTGCCTCGGCGGATCCTCCGCGTCGGCTCCTTTTTTTGCCCTCGAAAATAGGCCGACGCTGACTCGCCGGGAGCCTCGGTCTGGCCCTGTCTCCCCGCACTTGCAGCGAGCTTCCCAAGTGAGTTTTGGGTTTTTCCAAGTGACTGATCGGTCCACCTTGGCTATAACTTGACTCGTTTTGCTTGTTGCTCTTTTTTTTGGGGGAATTTTGTAGCTTTAATTTTTAACTGTGAAATGGCTGAGGGATTTTCCTGAGAGAGTGTTTGTTGACTGTGTAAATATTTGGAATATTTTCAAAATGTGTGAAATAATGATAGAATAATCCAAAATGTGTAGATATATGTTATAGCTAGTACTCTCGTTGTCCTGTTTACGAAGAAAAATCTCTGCGTCTAATTTTAGATTTTATGACGCTTTGAATGAAATTAATTAAACAAAGTGGATTTCTCTAGCTGGAAACGCATCACGTGTTAGCGTTAATTATACCATTCATTCTTTTACTAATGGTTTTTAGAGTATAATTTAAATTTTACATTTCTGTACCATAATTCGTTGGTAGATTTTGAGATTCATCGTCATATTTTTACATTTTTTTAGGTTTTGATTTATTAATTACATAATTTTAATATGAATAAGAAGATAAACGTGCGGGTAACTGAGATTCAAATAGATTCAAACTTCCAATTCACAGCGAATTCGAATACTTAAATTCGGATCCTATAGATACGAAATTCCAGTCTATGAAACTCGACCCAGATGTGGAAGCCTATATTTTCTCTATTATATCTTAAATTCTATTTAAATATTTTATTTAACATTTATTTTATCTTAAAGCAAGGGTGTACCTTATTCGAACTTTTTTTAAACTCTAACTCTTCACAAATGCTAAAAATTCTGTAAAATTCTGCAATTGCAAAAAATAAATTACTGAAGCATATGAAACGTTACAGACACATTTTATCCTCAATAGTAAAATCCGTCGATGCTTTGTGCGTTTAGTTTTTCATAAAATCTTTATGAAACTTTTATGAAACTTTATGACAATCTTTATGTCTTTTTGATGATTCCAAATAAAATATTAAATTCAGTTTTGAATTTTCGCACTATTTAACCAGATTTCTATTATCCATTAAAACCCAGTCGAAAGTGGATTTGAATTTTTTTCTATAAAAACAGAGTGCTTTTCACATTATAAATCTACGTTTGACGCTCGATTAAACTATCTAAAAATTTAAGGACGTTCTCCGGCGGCTGGGATGCTCAACTCAGAGAACAGTGGTACTCAACTTCACTAAATTGAGATTAAC
>JAWWEN010012404.1:0-23103 GCA_035582955.1 Sycophila texana | reverse complement strand
TGTAAAATAATAGATAATTACATAACGGAGGGCAACTAACTCCTAGTTTTTCATAATTTTGTTTTTATTCATTGTTACAAGTAAATTAGTTGCATTTTCGTCTGCTATTTTGTGGCGCGAAATTTGAATTTTTAATTGGCTGTCAGACTCCCTAGATATATAATAAGCACGATAATTTTGTTAACATTTCACATTTTTGTTTCAACTTTACATATTACTTTATAAAAAGGGGATTTTGTTTCAACTTTTCATATAACTTTATAAATGACGGAAATTTGAAACATTTTATTTAATCCTAAAATAGAATGAAATTAACGTACTGTTAATAAAAATATATTAAATTCCTGATAAAATGATAGAAGTTTCTATAAGTCCTCTTATTTTATCTTCTGCAGTTATGTCAGTTTAAAAAATGGCGTATGATGAAACGTCCAAGTTCAAAAGTCTTTAATTCATAATCAGTCTTTAAATCATAATGACCAATAATTCTAATATTTCTATTTTAGATTTCATAAAGGCATAATGCTGAGAGTAAGCCTCCCTTAAACTTCACTCTCATCTCCCCTCCTGTCGACTCTTTATTCACTGAATACTTGTAAAATATAGGAGATACGCGTAATGTACAATATTTCGGAATTCTGCGATTCTTATATTTCCACTTTATTGCGTTTAAAGTACTTTATACATTTTTCTCTCGGCGCAGCGTGGGCCACTGAATCTTGCGCGCTCTTTTTTTTTTATAACGTTCTCAATTCAGGGTGTAATAAAGCACACGCGTCCGCGCGCTTTTACCTCCTTTTTTTCCTCGTTTTTCTTTCATTAGTGCAATTTTTTCATGTCCCCTTTCTCACTGCGCGACGACAGCGCAGATGAATCGCAATTTCAGAAGTTTTTAAAATTTTTTAAATCCACCGAATGTGTTGCATCGTTCAACTTTTTATATTTTCTACTGGAAAATACATTACATGACGCAATATATTATATTTATTTATATGTAATAGACGTTATGCAAGTAGGGAGGAAAATTGGCTTTTTCTAGTCCTGCGACGTTCTTGACTATCGCACGTGCTCAATCATCCTTCGAGTTTGAAAAAGCCACTTGTCCCTTGTCACACATCGTGTTTTCTTTCAATAAGGGGAGAAGTAAGGACCTTTTTTTGTAAATGAAATAGGGATGTGGTGAGTTCAATTTTTCGAGTCGTCTACAATAAAATAATGTTTTTTTTAGAAACTTTTATATTAAAAAAATGACAATATTTTCACCGCTTTGCTGTTTTAAAACTATATCATTTTTAATATTGAATTTCAATAAAGTTTTATTACACCGAATATTATTGAAGATGATATTTTCGTATGAATCTCATTTTTATCTCTGTGGATATAATAAGAATATTAATAAATTATTTTTATTCAACGCCGTAAAGAATTGTAAAACCGATATCGTTAAAATCATCTTTTTTTTTATCAAAAAAGAAGTATTTCTTATGTAGTAAAATTTAACATAAATATTTAAAAATTTGCTAGCCACTATAGTAATTCTTTATTTAACGAGTTTGTCCTTGCTGTAGTATATATTATAGTATTTTCTAATGCAAAATTTTTCTCCGTGCATTCGTAAAACAAGTAGAATACAGTTTTAGGTATATATATTTTTATCAGAAGCTGTCGGGACTCATTCTTCGAGACTCTCCCCGGTACAGTATCAAAGCCCTCGACGAAGCTTCCTCCGTTACTTATTCACTTCCAGGCCTGAGCTCGCGGTGCGTGGCTCGATTGTTTTGCTGTTCCGCCTCTTGTTGATTATTAAATTAATTTACCAGAAGGATCGACGAGACTTTAACCTGAGCCGCGCCAGTACAACTGACCTACTTCGGATCCTTAATTCAGTGGTTCATTAGCAATTGAAAAAAATTTAGGAGGATTAACACAGGGTCAGAAGGGAGTCGTTATGTATGAAAATCCCTTTCACCTGCTGCTTGTCCGCGCGAATAAAAGTCTAATATACATTTTAAATAATGATTTTGCGTAACTGCCGCGCACCCGCGAATATAATACGTGGGAGTCAAGGGATTATTACATAATATATTTCTTGAGGAACTATTATTCTAATGCATTCTTTATGACTTTCATAAAATGAAAGATAAAAATTAATTTGCTGCTAAGGACTAAAGAAAATTTATGTTCATTCGCGGAGAATATTTAGTTTATATCTATATACTGATCATCTTATATTAAGTTGAAATAGTGGAATATCACTAATTTATAGAGTATATTATATCATTATATACCTTGAAATGCTGCAGAATTAGTGGAAACTTATTAATTAAAATTGTGAAATGATGCATTGATTGAAATGATGATGTGTAAATTACTATAAGAAAATGAGTGAAATCTCTTGAAAGTCAATTAATACCATAATAAATTAAACTATAATGAAGTAATTATCACAAGTAACTGTTATTAAGTAATAAGTAATTAGTGTACATTTTAATAAATAATTTAATAATTTTGCCATCAATCAAATATATAATTTATGTTACTATAACTTGAATTAAATATTATTTTGACTTTATTAAATCTACGATAATAAAAAACTATTATCAGCAGAAAACGTCACAATCGGTAAATATATTTTCGATGCACCGGTATAAAAAATGTCTATCCTACTACTAAATTATGCACAGTATATTTTACTAATTTAATAGCGATCACTTTTTTTACTACAAAAATTAGTCAAATTCTACAAATTTTTAGTAAGCTTTACAATAATCCGGTTGTAAAAAATGTATTTTTTTTTTAAATTAGTGATATTTTCACTTAAATAAATTATTTATAGACACGGGTGTAAAATTAATTTATTATTTTACCCTAGCTTTTATACGTTCACGTTGAATACTACTTCATTCCTGAGAAACTACTTTTTTCAAAGCTAAAAGATCGGAAAAATGTCCACTTAAGAAGTCCGAGCCAGTAAAATATATCTCAGGCAAAATTCAAAGCTCTTAACTCGAGTGGAAAAAATAAATGTCGCAGCCCGTCCCACGGCTTGAGTGAAACATCAGTTTTAAAAGTCACCATCAAGAAGCGTTCCATTTATAAGCGTAATTTCTGCCTCGGAAAAGTCTAAGGAAATTCCCGTAAATTCCCTCGATCCGTGCGCTCAATTTTGCGGAGATTGTCCGTAAAATAGCCGGTTAGAGTACATATATAACTGACGAGAAAAAAGATTACATCGAAACACCTGCGAGAAAATTTAGTTTCGCGCACAAAGCCCCGTACTCTCTAAATTCCTTCCAGTGAAAAACCACTGACTTCACAAAGTGATAAGTGTGCAGCTGAAAATTAGTGAACACTCATTACATTATTCAGTAAAAATGAATTCACTGCGTGAAAATTAGTGAATTTCAACGGGAAAATCAGTGAAATTACATAAATTACCATATACATATATATCATTTATGCAGGATTTTATACATGACCGATTGGTCAAACTTAAAGCTTAAAGTTGCAAAAAAAAAACTTGAAAATAAGTTAATCTAATAAACAATATCCTTGAGAATATTTCAATATATTATTCATAATATTTGAAAGCTTGAAATTTCATTTCAGAAATTCAGCTCGTATACGTAAAAAAAAACTTCAACAAGTTTTCACCATAAAATGTCAACGAATCCTTAAACAATTTTACAATCAGTGACAAATTAACACTTTCACTGTTACATGACTCATACACGGCTCAGGATTCTTGTCTCCTTCTGCAGCATAGTCTATCTAAGCTTCGCGAAAAAAGACATTTTTATTTACAAGATAATTTACACTCAAATAAAAGCCAAATTTGGGATTTCGTAGCAGTAAAAAAGTGTTAAATAATTTTTAAATAAAAAATGTTTCCCTTGAAAAGCCATCGAAAGTTTTACCGGACGGAATGTACCGAGTACTCTCAACAGCGAGATTGAAGATTTGAGCTTAGAGGGACTCTTAAATCAATATGAGTCGCCTGGACCCGGGGGGGGAGGAGGAGGACAAGGAGAATGCGCCTATGTGCGTGTGTTGAAATTGCAGGCGGCAACTTCGTGAAAAGGATTTTCCTCGCTGTGTGACTTTAAGGCAGGCGCGTGCGTCCGACGCGCTTATAAAGCTCTTGCTCGAGTCAAAAGCTCCTCGAGTGCCACTGCAAGCTCTCGTGGCCGTGGGTTGGATATCGCTCTGGAATTGCCATCGCCGCGACGAAATTCTCAAATTAGTTGCGCGGCGAATTTAGAGCGAAGACCTCGAAAGTTTGCTAAAGCGCCCGCTTTAAGTAGTAACAGTCCGAGTTGGCTCCGGCGACCGGCGATGTTTGCTCAATGGACGCGGAAGGAGTCCGATGCGCAGCGGAATGCTAATTCTTCATTGTCAAGGCAAATTTACTTATTCCTCACTTATATGCAGAGGTAAACAAGGCTCTTTGAATAAAAGAAAACATTACAGCAGAAGTTTTGTGAAGCATTTTAATTATATAGACGTAAAGAAGGTAAACTCGTATGATCAGCGGCGAACTATTATTTATAGATGTATAATTAAACTTATTTAATTATATCTAATTAGTGGAATTAAAAAATGGGCAGAAGACCCTTTTAATACAATAATTTAAGTAAAATAACATTAAGATGCAAACACAGAAATATTAAGTTTTTAATATAAAAGTTACGGTTGATATAAAGTAATCAATAAGTGATGTTGAAAGATCTAATTGCAATTTTTAATTCTCCAATGGTTTCATTTCATTATTTGCAATACTCCTTTTAATATGAGAGTTTCATATAAATATTTTCAACCTAGTATCTTTTGAAAAAATTCAAACTATTTACCGACTTTTCGGGACTAGTTTAAGTGCCTTTATCACTATAATGAAAAGAGCGTATAGTTTTTTCATAATAAAATATTATTAAAAGTGTTTAAAATTTAAAAAACAACGAATTTTTTTTTTTTGCTGACCTTAGTTTGTTTATAAAATAATAATTAATGCTTGTGGTTCATCGCGATTTTTTCGTCGTAGTAGTGGGAAAGAAGCGTGGTAAACGATTTGTCTATTAAATTGTCTAACTAGCTCCATTTACATTTTATTTTTTCATGATGAATTTCCTTAATTATTGCTATACATTCCACACTCTGACGAATAGGGGAGTATTTTCCAAATTTCTTACAAAATCACTTGCGCTTTTCTGAATTGTTCGACTTTTGTTAAGGCCGCATCACACATACAATAAAAGGCGCTTATCTGGTCAGCGATGTCAAACGATGGAAAGCACCATCGTCCGAAGGTTAATGAGATTGAGAGAAGTCGGAAGTTTGAGTGCTCTTCGAGTCCTTGTGCTAAAAATGTGGGCTGCTGCGATTAAGCAATATATATATATTTCAAGATATACTCTCGCATAATGTTCTTCTCATTTAACTTTTTGATACATTAGATTAAAAAAGAGAAATAAATAAATCAGGATATGTATTGTTATACTCTTCCGTCGGTTATTTTACAATCAATTGTTTGTTCTTTTCCGTTTCAATGATAAACATCTTATTTGATCGTATTGGAATTATTCGTGTTTACACTGTTTAGTACAGTGCCTGAATTTTTAAAATCTACTTTTTTTAGAAATAATATTATACTTTGATTTTTTTGTTTAAATTGTCAACAATCAATTGTCTATTCCTTTTTCTTTTTCAGCGAAACGTCTTGTTTGATCGTACTTGAATTATTCGTTTTACACTCTTTATGCAGTGCCTGAATTTTTAAAAGTTCTTTTTTTAGCAATATAATGTTAAACTTTGATTTTTTTTGTTTAAATTGTCAACGAGCAATTGTCTATTCCTTTTTCTTATTCAATGAATCATCTTTTTTGATCGTATTTGAATTGTTCATGTTTGTTTAACAGAGTTTGCTGCATTTTTAAAAGTTTTTTTTTTTTTTTTAAGAAACTAAACTTTGAACTTTTTTAAAAATAGTTCTCTATTCTTTTGGTGCTTGACAGGCCCTCGAAAGAAGACAAGACCTTATTTGTATTGCCGCTGAGGGGCTTTCAAATTGTAAATATAATTACTCTTTAACGAGATGTCGCATTAGGCTCCAAAATTGGCGCTCGCTGAAATTTTCGAAGCGATAACGACGACTATGATTCAGTAATGCCTTAGAGTGCGCCACGGCCTACGCTAATTGATAAACGTACCAGATATATATGCTTCTGTCGGAAATATTATTACCGAGCAGATCACACGAAAATAGCGATGCAACGCTCGCGGAATGTGGGCGCGTGATGGCGTTTCGTCGTCTGAATTTTTAATAAGACACCCAAATTAAACTGCATAAATAGGTAAAGACGATGCGGCGTGCTCTATCGGCATCTCATTATTTATGCGACGTCGCTGCTGAAACCCTCATCATTCACGTAAACTTGTGTTGTTTACCATTTTTGCTGCATGCAGGGAGTTTTGTTTTTATTTGCTTACTGCAGGTAAATATCGCGAAAAAAATAAAAGGTAACGTTCCAATGACCTAGATCTTTGACCTCAAGGTCATAGTTATCGTTACTATTATTAGTTGACCCCCTCTGAACCCCTACAATTTTAGTATTTAAAATTATTTTTTCGATATCCCTTAGTTTCACCGTACTAAAAATTTTCTTTTTTTAAACTGACAATTAAATTATTTATTACCACGTCCATTAAAGGGTGTAAAATATTCAAATAGTCGTTTATTATCGATGGAAAAAACTACATTATTAACAGGATGCAGATACAAATTAAAGGGGTAGGTGGTATTACTATAGTAAACGATTGATGGTAGAATTCGTTAAAAGTTTAATAAAATATTGTAAGAATTATTAAAAAAAAACTGTTATAAAAATTTAGATTTTCCGAACAAATATAAGACAAATAAATACATATTTAAAATTTACAATTTTAACACAGCACTAAGGAGAGTTACTCTCTCTCTCTCTCTCTCTCTCTCTCTCTCTCTCTCTCTCTCTCTCTTTGAGCGAAATAGGTATACATTTTTTTAGTTTTTTTAGTTTAGTAAAAATGGGATATGCAAATTGTAAACTAAGTGAAGAAACAACTAATCTGGACTTAAAATGTTGGTAACTCGCCTTCGGCTCGGGAGTAAAATAAAAGCGATTATTCCCACAGGTAAAGTTTCCCCAATTGAAGTTCACGCAAGAGAATAATCACCTATTACTCCCGAGGGAGTAAAGTAACTCTTTGGAGCGTCTCAAGTGTTTCTTCGGGGAGTCTAGAGAATAAAATATGATTTTACTCCCTCTGCAGAGGTCAATAAAGTGGACTTTATGGATGATCAGGGTAAAAAAGGATATTTTGTGCCAGTCTATTTGGATTTGACATCCAATATACATATCTAACCAAGATGGGGCGACTTTGTCAGGATTAACATAGGCTTTATATCTTTAATACATTGATTTGTATAAGTAGATGTTACGCTTGTATCAACCTGCCAAAGTCGCGCTATCTTGGTTAGATATGTATATTGGATAGTCGAATCCCAATAAGAAGAAACTCGCTTGAAGCGAAAATAAGCTAGGATTTATAGCAAATATCAATCGATTGTACGATCCATAATATTTATTTTGGATCCGATACCCTCGTGATAGATTTCCACGGATTCCGAGAAAAGCGTTTTATCATTTCATTCGCGAGCCTCGGACTACAGTTTCGGCTGAAAAAGCGCGACTGTGACTGAGGTGGCATGGAGATAACAGAACGCCTGCCCGGCATGTCCGACGCGACCGAAGCTCTCGATATCGATTCGACACCTATCGCTGCGATAATGCATCGGCGAATATACCGAGTGCCACTTCTCTTCGGGAATATTGTCCGATATTCAGGAAAACCGTCCCTCGACTCTTTCTTGTTCGACTTTTCCAGCCGAGGATTGCGTGCTTGCGCGATCCATCTTTTCTCTTTGCTGCGCTTTATTTCGTGAATGAGAAACTCAGAATGAATGTCATAAATGCCGTCGTACAGGCATTCCTGGAATACTCAATGGGTTTCTCGAAGCATGTAGTGATATTTTCATTAAGATTTGCTTGATCCTTTTTTTTACATTGATTCTTGAACAAGCTGCTTTCGCAAATTTATATAAAGTGTAAAGGACAATTTTGATTATGGTTTAATACTATATACTATATACTGTAGAAGTACTTTTATCATATCTTTTTGAAAATGTTATATAACGTCAGAAAAAAAGTTTTCTAATTTTTTGCACGATAGTAACTATATTTTTGCACAGTAAAAGATGCAGGTATAAAAGATAGACCGGAGAGCTGCGTAATTTTTAGTACAATAACAATGAAACTGAACCAAAATTAAAAAGTTATTGCCCAGATAAAGAAACTACTATTATTAATACTGGAAAAATTGTTGTTTTACAGTTAGTTTTGTCATTTTTTTTAAACTATTGGTAAACAAAAATTATTTTCTAAATTGTTTTGAAGTTTCAATTTATAAGTTCTATATTTAATCCTTAATCAACTTGCAATTGTAATTTTAGTGAATAATTTGTGTTAGTATAATTATGTTTAGCTTTAATAATTCTTATAATTCTATTCAGTGATTCTACAAGGTCATGTAATCCGATTTTAATGATAAAATAAATAAAAAAAAAAAATAAAATAGAATAAAGTTAAATAGTAGTATACTAAGGCTATAGGTGAATTTAAATTTAAAAGCATAATACAAGATCGTTTACCATCACATTTTAATTTTATTCTTCACTTTGTAAATTTGCTTTTCTGGCATTACTTATGGCTTATATCCCTCTGTAAAGGATATTTCTACTTGTATAATAATTTAATAAATAAATAAATAGTTTTTAATAATTTCTTAAATAAATATACATACATAAATATGTAGTTTTGCCAGTAATTACAAAAAATCTATTGGCAAATACTAAAATCTAATGGCAAATATTATATTTATCAGTATTTTCGCAGGTGTTGCAACCGATTAACAAATAATAGATTGATTTTCATCACCTCTAATCCGTAATCCTCGCGACGTTAACAATTCGAACAGTATACGAGCGTCGGATCAGACAACAAAGAAGGAAATATACGAGATTAGCGCGTAGGCGAACACAAAGCGAGCATAGCATAAAGGTATACACGTGGCTTTGCCTAATCGGCTGCACTCTAATTCGTGGCCTCATCCCCCCTCCCGCCCCATCCCACCCTTCCCTACAACTCGCGTCGGTGCGTATTACCCAGGCGAGAAAACTAACTCCAGTCGCATTTTTCTCGCTTGCGCTAATGGCTCGGAAAATTGCCGGACTGCTCGGCTTTCTTATTTACTACTACTACTTACGCGTGCCCGCAGCACCGGAATCTTTCTCTCTTTTTTTTTTTTGCAAAGTCTTCCCTCCCGTGGCTAATTAAACGTTCTACTTTTCCCACTTTTTTGCGAAAGCACACGTCAAGGACGAATTTTGTTTTTACTTTTCTTCCGCAAAGGTTTCCTATTGTATTTTTAAAAAAAGATGCTTAATTTTACTGAATGATAATTATTATACTTGAATATAAACGGATTGTTTTTTTTTTTTTTTTTAATTTTAATAAATATAATTTAGAAATAAAGAGGAGTAGGTTTTCATTGACAGGAATAGTAGTATACTTTGTGTAAGATTCATTAAAAAATAATGTATTAAAAGAAAAAGCATTATTTGCGTGCTTATTTCCAAGAAGTTATTTAGATACCGTTGCAGTTAAAAGGATGAAACGCTTTTTTTAAATCCGCATTTCTTTTACAATGTAAGGGGAACGAAGACTTTCCCCTAATTATAGATTGCATAGTTACATATAAGAACAAACGTATTATGAAATTATTTTGAAAAATATAATGTTCATCCTTTTTGGACTTATATTTTTTGACAAAGAAAAAGAAAAGATACTTAAATTCGTACAAATTTATTTATTTTTATTTATTTATTTTTTTAATTAAGAATGCATACGAATCAATTTAAGAGATAAGTAATTTTATTGTTCAGTAATATTTATATAAGCACTTATCTATTATATCTATAGATAACTTTTGTCCATGGATGGGTATACATAATTTAACAATTTTTCGATCTAATAAAGATTAATTATAGTCAATTTTTCCAGAAACGACGGCTATCAAAGCCACAAAGAAATAAAGGAAATTTCATACGGATTCCTCCCAAGAAAAATGCATATTACACGAAATACCCGCGAATAAAGCAGATTTCGTGAGATTTGCTCGAAAAACGCTGCAAATGTGTTTCTTTTATGGTCGATTTGAATCACGCTATAGAGGTAATTGCAAAAACTGAAATTTGTCTAATTTGGAATGGAAGGTAACGTAATGGCCCTCTCTTTAACTTTATAACGAATATTCTCCAATGCAAACTTTGCAAGACGAGTCCAATAAAATTGTGTTCCACTTTGATTAATAAAATTTTTTTCATTCGATTAACGAATCCTTTTGCAAACCTTTGCAATGAAAATGTCCTAGTTCACGATGTTTATCTAATCGATTCTGTACAAAATTGATTACCGATAATTGAAGTGTACCTACTTTTTCTGAATGAAGCAAGAACTAAATCGATGTTCTTGCTCAAACGCAATTGCATCAATTTCTCGCTCAAATTGTGTTATGTATTATGCATATATAGTTAAAGGATGTATGTACGAGTGCGATTTATTTATATTCCATACGACTAAATTACTTTTTTAATTTCGTTTTTAATACCAGTTGTATCGGTATTTCTATGAGTACTTATATAAATCCATATAATATGTTATAAATATTTCGAATTTTCGAATAGTTCAATTGTAAAAAAATTTAGTGCTTTAAATTAAAAACAATACGGTATTATTTTATATCGTCGCCTTTAACGAAAAACAACAGACTTCAGAATTTCAAAAAGTACCATAATATTGATTTAAATTTATAACAAGACAATTATAAATTGAATATTAAGATTGAATGTGTTGCAATATTACAAAATATTCACAGTCCATGACAGTATTTTTCACCATAGATTTTTTTTTTTGTAAACTTAATAAAATTCTATTTCTATAACCAAGTTGAACTATTTTTCGAAAATTTGAAATCAGCCAATCTTCATTGCAGGTGATATAACCTATAATATTCTTTTCTACAAATGTTTTAATTTTTATTCTATCCACTTAAGTTGAATTAGTGAAAATTTACTAAAATTAGAGTGGAAACTCCTCCACTAGTCACAAAATAGTAGAACTCTTTCTATTAATTTTAAATAAAATGTTACTAAGAGTGAGAGTGAGGGTAGTTATCAAGTGCAAAAACTAATCACAAAATAGTAGAACTCTTTCTATTAATTTTAAATAAAATCTCACTAATGAATAGATAATAGTAAGAGACTAAGAGTTCTACTATTTTGTGATTAGTTTTTGCACTTGATAACTACCCTATTAAGTTGAATTAGTGAAAAACTACTACAATGGTAGTAGATTTTCACTAATTCAACTTATTAGGGTATAGCTATCAAGTGCAAAAAATAAAAAAATAAAAAAAATAGTCTCATGTATATCTAACGAAGAAAAGCACATTTCTAAAAACACATATTTTAACCTACCATTTTTAATGCTCTATAGAGTAAAATAAATTCTTCCAAAACCTGATAAACTTGTGGTATATCATTCATATCGTACCCTTTATTAGGTTTTAGAAGATATTTATATTTTACTACAGTCCTTTAAAAATGACAAATCAAAGCAAAGCTTTTTTGAAGCATTTCCTTTATTCTTTAGCGATGCTAACTATCCGGATATCCGAAAATTCGAATATCCGAGATCCGACGAATACATTCGAATCTCAGATTCGTCTGCTTCGGATACTCTAAAGTATCAGGATCCTACGGATATAAGATCCGGATCCTACGCATAAAAGAACCGAATCGTATGGATCTAAGATCTGGATCCTGCTCCCGCAGATAGAAGATCCGAATCAAGGGCCATTTTAAAATTAATTTAAAATTAATTTATATTATCAGTAATTTATTTTTATTTATTAAAGAATAAATAAAAATAAAGCCCGAAGGAGGTATACTGCAGTTTCCCACTTTCAAAAATAGATTTATTCTTTTTTGCCTACCGCACAAAGTAGTGTGATTTTTTGATGTTTAAAAAATGCAACATTATAATTTTCAATTAGAAGAAAAGTTTTCTTCGTTATAGAAGCGACTGTGGTATACACAGTCGCCGTACAAAAACTGATGTTTAATTCATGGCTGACGGTTGTTTCGATGTTACAGCCGATGCTGGCGGAGACGCGCCGCGGTGTCCCGGGCAACGGGGGCGGCAACGGCGGTGGCGCCGGTGCCGACGACGAGACCGAAGAAGGCGTCGAGTATTACAGACTGCGCTCCTTCTCGATAACTGCCAACGGGGTCTTTAACCTCGGCGACTCGCTCAAGAGCCGCCGCAGCCGCAGCATCAACAGCGTCACCTCCTCGGGCACCAGCTGTAGCAGCACCCGCGACGCCCGCCTTCTCAGGTAACTGCGCCTCGAACCCACCGGATCCCTCCATCACTTAACGCGCGACCCAATTTACAATGAAGCTTTCTAAAATCAATTATCCGAAAATCCTTTGTTAAGGCTGTTGGTGGTTTCTAGGTAGATCGATTTATTCAAGACTTTCGCGAGACTTTTAGCGAAATTAGTTTATTATAAATAATACACTTAATACTAAATTGTATTTTTAGCCTGTTCCTCGAATCAGCAGATAGTTTTACTACTCTTATATGCCTGTATCTGGTGAACTCGAGGAAGAGGCTCTGCATGTACAATTGCGGTTGAACTTCACTTGCAGAGAAGTTCGTTTAATATCCTCAAATTATTTTATTACTAACACCATTAGAGAGTAATTTTATTTTATATTACTTGATGTTATCTTCATAATTAGGATTTGATTCCCTTTAATACAAAATGTAATACAAATATATTTAAAAAAATGCCAATATATTGTCTCTTATAAATAAGTTTTAATTTGATGTGAACTATTAAAGTGTCCAGATTAATATTCCAGATCAATAGTTATTATAATAAATATATAAAATATCTTAAAATTTTAACTATATAGTTTCATTTAAATTCATTTAATAGTACATTATGTCGCAACGAGTGCTTAAAATATTACTTGCGTATATACTATTTTTTTAACGAGTGTGTAAAATGCGATTTAACGCAAGCCGTTAGAAAAAATATTAACATATAACGTCAAACGAGACGAGAATCTATTTTACCGCACTTGTATCGTAATATACTATATTTGTAAATTCGAAATTTTTGTGTGTTTTTTTTAATAGATATAAAAAAAAAAAAAAAACGGTTTTGGAAAAGGCTTAGAAGCAGTATTGAACAGTAAATGGATGGTGAACGCACAAGTGAAGTTTCAATTGCAATCACGTGTAATACAATAGAACCGCCGGTTGACTCTAGCGTGGACTCATGCCTGCAGTTGGCTTTGGCAGAATTGCATTGTACATACTCCGGTCTCTTTTCCACTGTTCTATTGAATTGACCATTGGCACGCTTTTCTATCGCTTTTGTGTTTTACACTTTTTAATTGAAAGTTTGCTTTGCTTCGGGTGTACTATTTTCATTCATAAATTTTGTCTTTTAAGCTGTATAGCAGGTATAGAAATGCTTTGGATAAGTGTACTACTATATTCTTGGCTTATAATAATTCGAATTAAATTGTTTTTAATTATTTATCTCGATGGCACTATAGGTGTATTTTAAAAGATCAAAGTGAATGATATTATATTCTAACTTTTTATTTTAATTCTTAATTTCATCTAGACCTCTAGATCCAAAATTGCATTTTTGAGTTTAAAATAAAAAGTCGCTGATTAGCACCAACTGGAAGCATAAATAGAGCGACGTTAAATAAAAAAAAAATAAAAAAAAAATAAATAAATAAATAAAAAGATGTAGCGTTCCATGGAACGTATTCAAATTGTTCAGATTCATAGTGATCCTTTCTCTCACAGTTCACCGTATAGGAAGCAGTTTCAGTAAATCCTCGTCTTGACTTTTTAAAGCGAAATTTGCTCTTCAGAATTTGAAATCAACTAAAATTTTTCTTTCTTCATTTTTATTCTACTCATGTTTTATTTACATTTTTGTAAATATAACATGATAAGTAAACGAATATCTTCTGACTTTAGTATAAACTGGACCCCAATATACTCTTTAAACAAAGCTTTCTTGTAGTTTTGAAAAATAAATAAATAAATATTATAAATTTGTTTTCCATCGCGTAGCAACGAAAAGATAAAGAGAAAACGAAGGACACGGAAAGAGATTTATCTGAGCGGTCTCATGAGCATCCGATAAATCGCAATAGCACGAACGAGCTCGTTTAGCGTGACATAATGCCGCTCGCGATCAACCATTAAGCTCTTTTGGCAATGATCGCGCAGTAAAAGTGCGCCTCGTCCCTCACGTAATGGCGATCTACGTGCATTTGGCTGGTGCACTAAGACTGCAGCTACATTTTGTAACATAAATACACAGATATATACATACACTAGGGGAATCCCACCCTGCTCTCACCACTCGCCAATGTAAACAGTTTAAGAATCTATCTTTTTTTTTTTATTAATATAAATTATCTACGGATGTTTTGTATTCATTTTATTTATCTACTTATTCAATGGTCATATTATAAGCCCTTTAATATCCAATACAAGATTTAAAAATAAAATGTATATAAAAATAGAAAAAATAAAAAATTAATCGTAGAAAACTTTTAATTCTAATTTTATTTCATGACGGAAGAATATTCCGTTGTCTCCTAATAAGTCTATTAAAAATTGAATAAAATTTTGTTATTTCTTAAAAAAATATAGTATATAACGACTACATATATAACGATACAAAAAATACATAACTCAGTAAAGTAAGTTTAGTAGTTTACATTAATTTGCAGAAATTTTTAATGAAATGATAGATAAATGGTCCGACAATCTCTTATTATTATAAATCTATCATTTTCTCGTTGTTATTATCATTAATATTTATTCTTTTAAGAAATACATACTTACACTTTAGAAATCAAAGCTTTTGAACGCATAACAATTTTAAGTGAAAATAAGATAAGATAATGGATCAATTATAAGATTAATGTAAAATCATAAGGTATAGCTGTTACAAGCCCAGGTCGTTTCTCTTTTTGCGCAGCTCAGCGTCGCAGCTGTCGGGAATAGAGACTGGCGAGGACGAGCAGAGCGGCAGTGCAGGCGATAAAGTCGACACTTACAAGGTCGGTATGCTGGGCGCCTCCGGCGTCGGCAAGACCGCCCTTACCGCCCAGTTCACCACCAGCGAGTACATCTGCGCTTACGACGCTTCCCTCGGTGAGTTCCTCGATCTCTCTCTTTTTCCATTTTTTCTTTCTTTCTTTCTTTTTTTTTTTTTTTTTTTTCTTTTGATCATCTGCGGCGTGTATGTATCTGTGACCCTCTCGCTTCTTTGCTCAGAGCCGCGGCTACCAGAACACGTTCGCTTCTCGACTTTCCCGGAACGACGTCATTTTACGATCCTCGCGTGATTCTACCGAACATCGCAAAATCGCAGCTTTTGCGACAGTTCATTTTTTCTTCTTTTTATCTTTTCATTAGTGCACTGTAAGAAATTTCCTGTAAAAATTACAGGGCGAAGATCGCTTACGTGAAGAAAAAAGATTATAGTCGGACGGTCTGCGATATTATGGATATTTTTAGGTGAAAATCGTCGCAATTTTTTTCTGAATCTCAAATGGTTGGTGACAAGATTAAACATTTATTTAGAAAACTTTCTACTTTTTATAGAAAAAACTCTGCTATTTTTATGAGAGAAGTTCCTTTGGTTTTACGTATAGCTTTTTATATAAAATTTTCAACAATGGTTTATCGTCCAAGAGTTATGTAAAAATTCGTGTGACTCGGCTGTAACAATTTCTATTGACTTATGATTTCTTTTTTTACGTACTTTACAAGGTGAGCTTTATTCCGTAAATTTCACGAAAAAATTCTTCCAGTGGTCCATCCTTTTAGAAAATTCTCTTACGTCCACGTTTCAGTAAGGTATTTTTCCGCCCGAGGTCGCAAAATGACATTTAAGGTGTCATTTTGAAGTTAGAGGGCGGAAAAACTTTTTTTACCTAGCGGGTCGAAAGTGCTAACTTTCGCCCCGGCGCCCGTTTGCGAATGTTGCCATTTCGGCCTCGCTAGGCAAAAAAATAGTATACGCACCACGGGAGTAAATAAAGAAAGCCTCGGCTTCGCCTCGGGCGACAATTTATATGCGATTTGAGACGTTCTTTGTTTTTCCTTCCTAGGGGCGTAATATACTATTAGAAGTTATATTGTTTATTATTTAAAAAATACTTGCCGAACAAATTCAACTGAGCGAAATGTTGTAGTAAAAATTACTATACTGTCTGGAAAAGCGGTCACCGACTGAAAATCTGCACGCTAGAAGCTGCCTCTATTTATAAAAATTCTCTCCGAATTTTACCGAGGAAACCTCGCAAGTATTTCACCAAGTGCGCGAATTTGCATATCAGCCGAAAAATCGTTGCGGCTACAGCAGCATAAGCATTTGCGCGTCGAAACGTTTAATTGGGGCTCTCTGCACGCTGAAAAGTCAGGTCTAGGAACGGGGACGCGTCGAAAGCACACCACGGGCACCACTCCGGAGGCCGCGAGGATTATTTACATTTAATCAGGATTGCGGTCTGTTCAGCGGGCGCATAGGCCGATGCGTGCGCCTCGCCGAACACCCGTTTTTTTTTGCGCTTTTCCTGCTCAAATTCGCACCGCTGAATTCCAATCAGAAACGGACAGTATACCTACTCGCTTTGTGTTTGCGGTTATTTGTCGTCTAGCTGCAGTGGAAAGCTTCATATTTTGAGTTTCGCATTATTTTTCAAATAAATGTTTTCCTTCGAAGTTTTTTTTTAGTATACTTCGGATCGAAATTAAGGAATTCCAAGGAAAATCCTATAAATGTTAAAATCTTTTACTCCGATGAAAAGAGCAATTGAATGCATCTGTTTTGAAAAGCTCCCACGCTTCTGCTTGCCGACTAATAGGAAGCTTTTCTCATTAAGAATCCTGATAGGAAAGCAAAAATCGAGCTGATTCAATCCTTTGCGAAAAGCTTTTATTTTTAATCAGTTTTTTCTTACTGCACTTTTGCTATCTTGCCATTAAATTGTATATATTATGAAAATGTTCAAAACACATATAAAAATCGGGATCTTTTAAATTATTATTCTTCGGTAAATTTGAATTTTAAATGTACTTTATAAGTCGCAGATGTTTATTTGCATAACTACATTTCTCTTAATGGAAAAACTTTTGCTCGCTGCTCGATAAAACTTTAGCTCAGATGTAAATACGCGATACGAAATTTAACTGCGATGAAAATTAGTTACATATGACAAAAGCAAACGTAGAACGCGACCTAAAAAGGCGAAAAGTCGTAAAGACCAATTCCCTTGTGTCCTTCCTTCGGGTCATATATTGCATCTCGCTTTAACATCTGAAAAAAAAAATTGATAGAATAGATAGTAAAGGTTTTGTAGCGGTTAGTCTAAATTTAATACTATCTAAGAAGATTTCAAATATTTTGGTCAACGAATTTTGCAACGGTATTAACTTAAGATTTTTCATTGGCTTATTAAGGTTATAGATATAATAAATATTGCCAAAATTTTATCGTTTGATTCGAAAAATAGATAAAAAGAAATTCCTTTAAATAAAGACAAATTTTTACAGATTTTAATCTACAATTTTTATTTTTCAATTTTTAATGTGTCTTAATTTAATTATGATTTTAGTCGTCCCGAACTTAAACGTAGTGTACCCATTATTCCTATCGGATGTAATTTATTATAAAATATTGCGACAGATTGCAGCTACCGACCAATGAGTCAGTTGGGCCATCGATCAAAGCGACAAATTTATCTTCCAACTTTTTTCCTTCGCTAAGCTCCAACGACAAAAAAGTCTAATCAAACTAATGATTATGAACGAGCATTTGGTAATTAACTTTTTTTCTTGCATACTATTTTGTCAGGAAAATCTTTTCAATATAATTTCGTAATGATATACGGAGAGAAATTGTATTGAAAAAACTCCGCAATAATTCTAGAAGAAATGACTGCATTGGTACTGTAAGGGGATCAAGGAAATATTTACTATGAGTATATTCAACATAATTTAATTTGGCTAGTCTTGTGTATCCACATGAAGAAAAGTTCACTAAATATTGCAGTAGTCAATTTTTTAATGTCCTCAGAGAATAAAATGAAATTATTGGAAAAATTACAATAATTTCAGCAAATTTGCAAGGCACCATTTACAAGAGTTACGAGCAAATTTTAACAGAAATTATAGTAATTTTTACAAGAAACTACCGTAGTTTTACAAATAAAAATCAGTATATGAAAACATTATTATTTACTATTGCAATTTTAGTAGAGATCTTTTCTCCGTACAGTACTGCTATTTTTTCTAGAAATATTGCATTTTGTTCAACAATCTGTCCGTCTATTTTATCAGAGAAAGATTTACTATTCTTCTTTAATTGCAAAATTCGAACACTCCATATTTATAGGAATAAGATACAAAGCTATCATCCTGGAACATATACGACCGTCAGTTCGCGCACTTTGACCGATACTCCGAAAAGATACGTTTTGATTCCGAAGATCTGAATTTACCGAAGACATTTTTTTTTTCGAGAAACAGCTCGCTCGAAAAAAAAGTCGCGTCTCGACCGTCGATCAATCGAGAGCATATAAGAGCCAGCGGGTCGATAATCGCGGATTAGTCACTCTGCGGGAGGACGGCTCTTTCGCTTCAGCGGAACAAACACGTCGACCGTGTTTCGTGCGATAAAAAGTCTGGGCTTTATCCGCTTTCTCATCCGTTATTACATTGTAACATCTGCCGGCACCTTTCTGCCCTCCCTGCACGCTCCGAGGTGCCATTTGTCACCGCGACACCATTTATTCCATTTATTCCTATGGCCACTTAATTATCCTCATAAAGTTGTCCTCGCGAGTCGAGCCCTGCAATCCCGCACATTTATTAGATCCATTAAAATCATTTCTGAAATTATTCTATTCGAATCGACTTCGATATTGAGAAAAGGTTTCTCTTCGATTCAAGTTAAACTTATAAATGCGGTGGGAGTGTAAAAGCTAGACTTGGCGCGAGAAGTACGCCATTTTTTTTTGTAGCATGAATTTTCAAGCGAGCTCTCTGCTCTCTAAGTGAAAATGAAGATTTCGGGTCACGTACGACTGGAACGCGTTACTTTGTAGCTACACACATTTGCTTTACTCAAAAAAAAAAAAAAAAAAAAGAAAGAAAGAAAGAAAGTAAAGGAATGAAGACATTGAGCTTATTCATGAATGAAATGATCTAAAGGAAATAAAACGCTATAGTAGCTCCGAAGCTCACGTGGTTTGGATTCCACCGTCCACGTCAAACTGTAAGTTCATCTGTGACGTGTACATGTCTTACGTAGGCACCTTATAACAATCATTTTATGTGTGAGGTGAGAACGTTTAGTAACTATAGATAATAAAAACTTTGTCAAATAAATACTTATAAGGGTGTTATTATGAAAATGTAAAATTTGTTTTAAAAATGTGAATAGTGACATATTTTCTGTGAAAAATCACTATTCGCATATTTTCTGAACTGATTTCGCATTTTCAGATTTAGATGGAATGAGGTACATCTTGGAGTGGTAATAGACTCGCGGCCAAATACTCAATTAAGGGGAGTCTTGTACGAAGAGAAAAAACTTTTTAGAAGTTATATTGTTTATTATCATTTAAAAAATACCTGACGAACAAATTCACTGAGCGAAATGTTGTAGTAAAAATTACTATACGAAAGAAATTCGGAAAAAAAAATCATTATTATACTTTATAGTAAAACTTATTGTAAGTTTATGAAAATTTACAATAGTATTTGATAACTTTTTCTATAGTGTGGTATTTTTTTACAATGACAGTCTGAGATTACTTTCGCAGAGAATGTAGTAATTTTTACTATAGGACATTTTTTTAGGTATACACTAAAATCCAATTTAAAATTTCCAACTTTAACACAGCTCTTGTGAGCGTTACTCTCTTTTTGAATGAAAGTTATAAGTTATTAGGTATTCTAGCTATAAAAATGCGATATAGATAAGTAAACCCAAAATTAACAAGAAGAGTATGAATCCGCTGGGTACTGTTTTTCTCTACAATTTTTCAGACTGATTCTACGATCGAAAGTACTTAAATAAACTTGTTTTGGGAAAATATGTATTACGAATACGTTGATTACTCAAAAACGAAAAGGCGTACTAAAACGTATAAAAAATAAAAATAAAGCAGAACATATAAGAACGACAATTTGAAATTCATCCAATCAAAAAGCCTGTAGTGGTTCAAAAATTATGCACGATAAAAATAAGAGCTAAAAGAAAATATCAGCAGAATATCGTGCACGATATAATTAATACAATACCCTATTTTTACCACACTTCTTTGAATCAGCATTTGATGACGCGAATTCAAAAAATATTCAAAGCGACACTATACGTTAATCAAAATATACTGCCTTAAAAATAATATACTATTTTCTGAATTCTCGACTCTCTAGAATTTCGTGCAAGACTCCCCTTAATCGAAGAAAGAGCAGTAGGAAGAAAGAGAGCCCTGAAAAATTAGTCTGAACCGCAAAAGAAAGAAGGCTTTGACAATCAACTCGGCGGAACTGCCATCATCAGCAGTCCCACCGAAGAAATCAATCTCGCCGGGAACTTCGCCGACTCTTGCGGATCCCGTATAGATTGGCGCTGCGAATCGATACGCGGAAGCCACTCGACGGGGGAAAAAAAAAACTTGCGATCGAATTGGAGCGACGCGTCGAGTTCAAAGCACCCGCGGGCACGAGCTCATCTGTAAGTCGATAATCGGTTGCGGAGCTTGCGCCAAACGATCGATAACCCGACGGCGAGGTGCTCATGGCGATGAGGGCCAATGCACCGGAAAAAAAGAGAGAGAGAGATGCGAGCCAAGCGGTGCGAGGTCGATTGACTCGGACGCGCGAGTCGCTGGGAATGTATATACATATATAGATGAAGTCTATGTGCTTTATACACCCCTTGGAGCTGCAGCGGGTGCGATTCGCTCTCTCACCAGAATCTCGGCCTTAACGATGAGATCTCTCTCGCCTCTTCATTTCGAGGGTTGCGTTTAATTACTTTTTTCTCCGTGCGTGTGTGTGGGCGGAAAAACCCATTTCTCGGACGCTTTTTAGAGTAGGTTTCCAATTTATAGTGGATAATTTCATTAAGCGATGTAATGAATTTTTTTAACTTGGTATGTATAATATCTCACTGGATTTGCCTGCTCCGCTGCGAATTCTCGATGTTATTTTTGCAGTTCGAAGAAGGAGTATTATGTGTAATTTACTGTATAAAGTATACATTCATATAAGAAATATTATTATATGTGAAATGCATGGACTACCTGCTTTAATGTTAATAAGGTAATGCATAAAATTATGATTCCGCTAATGAAAGTGTTAATCTCGTGCATATTTAACATTGGAATTTATATTTTAAGTATGAACTGTATGAAGCTTTGGTTATACTTTTTTTTTAATTCATCCATTTTTTTAGTAAAAAAAAGTCCTTCGATATATCCGATACACTTCCTATTTTTTCTTTTACGGTGTAACTTTATTTCTCGACTTTAAGCTGGTTTTATGAATCTCCAGAAGTAATTTTATAAAAAGAAAATTGTAGCTGTGTGTACGTGATGGATACGAGCTTCATATATAGACCCGCTGATGATTGAACGTTTGTTCTGCGTTCATTGACTTCAGCTACGAAGTTGAAATGAAAAAAGACCGCGGAAAGTTGAAGTGCAATGAAAATTCGCTCGATTCATTAAATCGCCGTCTTCGACACTTGAACTTGAATAATTGGTCTCCATTGAGGGAAAGTCATAATGACCCTCGAGAAAAACTGAGGGAAAAGACGCCGGTGTAGATCTCGAGGTCGCGATATATTGGGACCTTCGAACTTTCATGCTTTTTGTGGAAAAAAGTGCAATATGATGGTGGCTCTTAAATTGCAATAATTATACTTTTTATTTTGAAGAAAGAATAAATAAACGAAATCATGTTGCATTAGGTATACGCTATATGTATATACATATAAATAATAGTGAAATAAAATGCCTATATAAACAGTAGTAAAAGAAAAATTACAGAAGCACATTTCAGAATTTCGAATGTACAATAATCTGTAAAAATAGTTAATAATATTGCATTTATTCCCAATATATAATGGTTAAAGTATTTACACTCGGAATGATATAATCTTTTTTCTTCATAAATTTCAATAAAATGTATGGCTTTTTGGAAATCTCAATTGTTTCAGTTTTTGATACAACAAATATCGCAATATGAACACTGCCTCCCCAAAAACCTGCCAATTTTCGATAATAATTTTTGAACGAACGTCCATGCTTCTGTTTTTTTACTAACTCTCAAAAGCTCTTGAAAATAATGACGAATGACAAGTCTGTTGACTTCGGGATCTCCATTCATCTTATGTCTATTAAGGGGTCGCTGTACGTGTTAAAATCGATATCACTTCTTCTTCGAGGGTGTCCACTGATCCTTAAATTTCTTAAAGTTTATAAAGTCATTAAATACTTGAAAACTCCTCAAATATTTATAGGACGGCTTTTTGAAATGCTTGCTTCAGCATTTTTCTTTGAGTATTTGAATTTGTAACAGAATTAAAAGAATAATTGCAAAAATTATAATAAATTATACGATTTTAGTAATGACTAAAAAATTTTATTTCTTTTTTTAGTTTTTATATAAATAAATATTTGTCTATACAGTTTAAAAAATTTACTTTAAAAAGTTGTTAAAATTATTGTTCTTGAACTCCTTACAGTTTCCTTAAGGGGATCCAACACCGTTAAAAATGGCTTCACAAAAGTACCTAAAAATAAATGAAAATGAATTAATAAAA
>JAWWEN010012383.1:0-16113 GCA_035582955.1 Sycophila texana | reverse complement strand
CCCCCCCCCGAGAGAGAGAGAGAGAGAGAGGCGATCGTTTCTCGCCGAGTCGATTTCTCGTCGGATTTTTGAGAATTCTTAATGAACGGGAGGAAAAGTGCAGCCGGACTTGTACGGCACAGTTAATTACAAACGTAAAGCGTATACAAGTATAATGGGCGCGGAGCGCGCTTTACACGGATATTTTCCCGTTCGCGAATTAGCTCGGGAGGAAATGGTTGACCTTTAAAAGATTTCTGGACCGAGCGGAGCAATTAGTATTCTGAGTGGGTTTAGACCGTCTTTTTTTTCTTTTGCTTTCTTCGGCTATACTTGAGAAATGACTTGCGCACGGACGTTTTAATATTTTAATGTAATGCCGTGCGCCGGGGATAATTTGTACGCAGGGGATCTGTTAACTCTACGTCTTATACCTGGTTACCGATAATTGCAGTTTTTCATTTTATTAATTTAACTTTTTAAATAATATAATTTTTTATGAAGAGACACATTCTTCAGTGACTACACTGTTGAAAATCCGTTCAATTCTAAACATTAAAATAATATTTAGAATTGAACGGACATAAAAAGAACGTTATTTTTGTGTTTTTAGGGAAGTAGTTCCAATCTGAACATAATTTTTGTGTACTAATTATTATTTTACATGAAAATAAGAGAACACAAAAAAAGCGTAAAATAAAAAAATTTATTGTGTAATATCTTATCGAAAGACACAAAACACAACATTTTTAACCGTGTAGAGAATGTGCGCCTGGTCCAAATTACTGGTCAATTAAATGGTAATGTCGGTATATAGCAGCCCCTTAACTATTCAGCAAACATTTCTCTTTCTGTTCCGCATCTGAAGCTATATTGTCTGCAAACGCACTGAAGGTCATAACCAACTGACATAAAATTGGAGAGAAATCTCGGTTACATAAGTATAAACGCAGCATTTTACATTGGTTCCATTTAATTCTGCTTGTTATGTCCAGCAGTGTGTTTACTCTTCAGCAAGAAAATATATTCGTTGGACAGGTATATTTGTACACTCGCTCTATCCCAACAACTTCATTGTGAAATACACTGGTTGGTAATTGTAACTGATGATGACTACCTATCGATGTCACCGTGTAATGTCTATAAGTCAAAGCGAGTATCGTAATATACTCACGGACAAGCCGTAGAATAAATCTTTTCACCTTATCCATCGCTACGTCCATCACGTCCACGTTTGAGCTAATGAAAGTCAGATCCGATCGATATCCGATCTACTTCATAGCGACTGCGAGTGGCGCCGACAACAGTATCCTAAAACCTCATCTACACGCCAGTAGACACCCTGTCAATATTTCTTCGCGAGTCTTTCTTGTCACGAACAGACTCGATCCTGCGAATTCCAACCATTATACCGCGGACGCGTGAAACTATATCCCCCCCCCCCCTCGTCGAATCGTTAAATGGGCCGTGCGCGCTTATTGCGAATCTCCGACTGTCATATATACACCATTGAATGTTATCTATTAGAAGTTCGCGGAACTTTTATTATCGAGGAATTTATTGCGGGTGAGAAGGTCAAGAATGGCAGAGGCGAGGGCTGGCTGGCTTGAGGTGACTGGAAAGGTGTGGGATGAGACCGCGAGCTCGGCTACCACATTATGAAGCATCGCAGCGCCTCTTAGATTTATAGCGACACCAGCCAAGGATTAATAGCGCACTTATAAGATATTATTAACGGTCGCTTACGGGCTAACGTTACCGCGGAGTCTCTCCCGTGCTGCCGGGGCTCGCCGTCGCCCTTTCTTGGTCTTCCCTCGCTTCTGCTCCTCCATAACCGCTTTAATAGCCACGGTGGCGCGCGAAAACTTTCGATGATAAGTGATAAGGGACAGTGGATGCTGCCCGTTTTTCAGTGACTTTTCCACTCGCTGAAAGTGTCGTTAGTTCCTCGGGAATCCAATTTCAGATCGTCATGCATCACACTGGTAATGTAAACAGAATAAAAATCCCCATACCGCGGGATTCTTTAGATTATAAGTGATGCTGCTCGTGGAGTGGTATGATAGAACCACCCACGTAACGTTTCAAAAAACTGCTTGCATCACCTTTTTGATAAAAAATTCTACAATAATGTAAAATAAATTTATGAATGTTGCTACACAGATTGTTAGGTAATGTTTGCGGTAAATTTTAGAGAAAATTGAAGGTAGAAATATTGCTAAAATATTGTTTTCCTAAACATCTAATTTAAAATTGTTAACATTAATACAAATAAATAGTTCCTACAATTTTTTATACATTTTCAAGTAAAAAACACTATTTATTACAAAGACTCCCGTGTACTCTGTCAACTCGAAGCCCATTCCGTGAAAGTTTATTCATGTCTTCATATCATAAGGAATAGAAATTACCCAATAAAAATCACAAAAAATTAAATAAATATGTTTAAATTAAATAAATATGCCTTGTCTGTTCATGTAATGTCGTGACTATTTTTTATTTATTTTTATTAATGGAATAATTCACCAAATAACATCTCATCTGTTAACCCAACAATCAATTTCAGTAATTAAAATTAAATTTATGACTAAAACTAAAACTGTTTGTAAAAAATCCAATAGGGCTAAAGGATGAAACGTTATGAGGTAAAATAATTATTCAATATTTAAGATTATCCTCTCTTAAAAAAAGGATGGCAGGATGTTGTGAAGTATTTTAAAACGCGATTTGATTGGCTCACGGACATATCCGGTTAAATGGCGCTAAATTTAAAAATCTAACCTTAAAAATACGATTTTAAAAAAGTGGACGAGAAGCGCGTTGGATTTTGCTAGTTATCTTAAAAATAACAGTCAAGTGCTATCAATATAGGCGTACACCATGGAGTTAAAGTTTTCTTTTTCTTATAAGGAAAAAAAAGAAGAAGGCCCATCTGGGCTAGTGCAACTCTCCCGAGAGAATCGCCATCCTGACGGCGATGAATCTCGTTCCCGGGTCCGGTGACGATTATACCCGCTCGCTCGACTTTCCATTTGTTCCGCGAGACGTGCCCTAGAAATGACTGGCCACCGCGCGATCCGCCCGACGTTTGTTAGCGCGCATTCACGCGGCTATGATTGTTGACGCGCATCGAATTACACTTTCTCGAGGCCGCCGCCTATCCGACAAAGCCGGTACACGTGTAACCGCACCAGCGCGTGGCGTTCTCTTTTTACTTTTCTTCCCTGTCCACAGCTGGGCCCCGGTCTCCCTCTCCCGCCTCTGCTCCGAGGTCCTGGTCCACGTAGGTGTCGGAGGCTGCACGTACCTTTCTACGTCAGGGCATCTCTTTCTCCTGTTTTCACCGCGATTCGATAATTTTTCGCACGCCAGTTGTGCGAATGTTTCTCACGCTGAGGTCCGCCTGTGCGAATATTTTGGCCACTGTGCGCCGACGTTATCTCGGCTGTTCCGCAGGAACTGGCGCCGAAAGAGCAAAACAAACTGGCTAGGAGAAATTCCTCCTCGAATAATTAAAGCTTGCATTAATTTAATATGAATATTTATGGATTTTTTGCGAGGCTCATTGCTTATATAGGCTTTAATCTCGTCGATTAGTTCCTATACGAATGTGACACTAATGTGATAGGTCCGGTAATAAATTGCCCATTTAACAAATTCATGATAATATATGATTAGGCCGTCATTGCTTTTCTTCTCGTTGCATATACTTCTATCATTAAAATCTAAAAGCACTTCTGTAAAAAAAGAGAAGTTACGAGAGAATCTTAATATTGAGATAAAAAAATATCTCTTTAACACAGTTTTAAAAGAAGAAAAAATACTGTGTATCATATTTTAAAGTATAAAATAAGATTACACATTCACCTAATGAAACTTGTCTTTGATATAATTGAATGCCTGCAAGTGGGCATATCATTATACTCAATCAAGTAAATTTCAAAGCTCATGGTTAAAGTCTCTATTATTTTATGATCTTTTAATATGTTTCATAGTCTTTTAATTTAAAAGATTTTAATAAATTATTACTATTATTATACCTCCTATTACAAGTTTAAAAGTATATTTGAAACTTTAGAAAGTCAAATAATTTCTAGGGCCTAATCAAGTTTCGTTCTGGAATTGAGGTTCAATTTATTTTAACAGATACATGTAAAATTTAAAAAAAAATTAAAGTAGTTCAATAAATGTTAATCATTTTGTATTAAAAACATAATGTTTCATTTATTTTTATTTGCAGCATCCACCGTCGTATCGATATAAGTACGCCGTTGTAGATGATACCTTAGGAAATCGACATGGAAAAACAGAAGTGCGAGAAGGCGAGCAGGCTACTGGTCGATATTTTGTGAATTCCAAACAAGCATCGACGGATGTCAAATACATCGCCGATGAATGGGGATATCACCCGGTCGTCAAATACGATACTGCGGACGATCATAGCAGTGCATCCGCGAGATTTGCTCTTGGAGAAAAAGCTGTGACACGCATGGATCAAGAAAATGTAAGAATTACACATTAAAGATTTTCAAATTACAGTTTCTTCCTTTTTTATAATGATGTATAATCGACATTTGGAAAAAAGAAGGTGTCATTGAGTTCAAGAAAGGTGTCATCGTATTTTTTTGAAATGTGGGAAATAGCACCTTTCTTGAATAGTAATCGAAATCACATCATTTCGAAACTGAAAGTGAAGTGACATCTTCTTTCCATATGTCGATAATAACAAAAATTAATCTTGTAGCATATAAACCTCTAAACATTTGTGCCAGTTCGAGTTCGAAGTCATAATGCAATAATAAATCTTTGATTTTCTAGTTTGTAATTAATTGACCTATCGCCTAATATGAATTAAAAAATTTGAGATATCGACTACATTTTTAATTCCATTTTGAACTTTAACTTGAACGATCAATGCCATTGAAAAGAATATTTCAATTAGTTTTACGTCTAACATTTTTAAAAACTTAGTAGCAAATAAATACAGCTAAAAATTTATTCGATCTGTTTTAGAATCCTCAGTTTGCCTCATTTTTAGTAACGAAAGAAGATGAAAGAGAGCTAAAAAGAATTATCCAAACTAATAAAACTGAAAATAGTACTGAAGAAAAGTTAAAAGTCAATGAATTTTCAAATATTACGTCACCTAGTTTAAATCTGACAGAAACTTTGACACAAGAAGAATCGAAGTCTATCGTTGGTAACTTTTTAAGCGCTAATTACATTACTTTTAATCGACAACCAAAGAATTCTGAGCCTGAATCCTTCGGTAATGAGATTCACTTCGTAACAAATTATCAGATTCCAATTACACAACAGAAGCAACAGCAAGTTCCGTCTGCAAATAATGACCTTGTATCAAACTTATCAGAAGAAAATAAGTTGATTGTCGAGACTGCTGGAAGTTTTGGTCAAAGATTGCATGCACAAGATGGACTCTCAGCTTTCATAACTACAACAGTCAGTTCCATTCCTATTCATTCTGATACATCAGTGACGTTCAATAATACAAGAAATGAACGTGTTTTACAAGAGAAATCACGCAAGAAAATGGATAATGAGTACTTGCCTGACAACGTACCTGGATTAGGCGCCTACTCAACTACTGCTGCTCCAGCCAGAGATGAAAGTGCAACAGTTAATTCAATAGGATCTGATATTACTAATATTCCAGTTCGCATTAGTAACAATGGCGTTGTAGCAGAAGCTGAAGCAAGAATTTTTTCTAATTCTAATAGCAACAGCATTTCTGGGATAACATTAAATCCATCGTTAGTAAATTATGCATCACAAGGGATACTATCAAGTACCACTAAAGCAACAGATAACAAAGCATTTGAGAAAAAAGAACACGCTTTTTCCAAGCCTATAGTCGTACCCGATGTACCAAATGAAAAACCGTTTCAATACAGTACGACTTTCTTATGCGAAGATGATGACACATCTCATACTCCAAATCCACTAGACTCGCATAAAGGAGCTTTTGACGATGCTACTTCGTCTCATATTTTGAATTCGATTCAAGCCGGCGTATCTCTTGTTAATGCAGGCGAGACTCATCTAATTGGTAAATCGAAAGAAGCAGTACCGGCTCCTGTAAACGAACATATCGAAGAATCCCCTCAAGCTGATCAGGCAACACAGTTAACTAATGCGATTTTAACTCCACGAGATAATTACGTTGGTATCAATCCAGCATTTGGTGGACACCATGATGAATCTAACGCTCGACAAAAACAGGAAACAATTCTACAACAGCAACAGCAATTTAATAAAATAGAACAACCACAATTTCAGCAGCACTTGCAAACTCAAAAGAGTCCAACATTTGAAATCCAAAAGTCCGTTGAATTATACAGTAGTTCACCTTCGCATGAAATACATTATCCAAATCAGCTGATAATGCCACAAATAGCTTACGTTAATCATCAACAACTTCAGTCTCGCAATGATCAAAAACAACATTTTTCAAACGATGCTAATCAAAAACATACAGTCACTGGTCAAACAAGGAGTGATGTGATTATCGAAAATTATGCAAAAGATTCTATCAATGATCAACCAGTTTACGTAGTAGCGCCTGCCACTTATATTTTAGAAGATAGTACTGTTTCAAAAAATAATCTACTTCAAGAAACAATTCCGCAACAACAGACACATTCATTAAATAGTAATACAGTTTTCAAATCAAGAGAACAACAACAATCACAAATTGAAATGCAAAACACTGGTATTTTTGAGCACCAAAAAAATATTGTTGGGTTACCAGAAATTAATATTAAAGCTCTTTTAGAAAAAGGTTCCCCTGTACCTCATTTTTATTCGGTTGAGAAAATTATCGAGAAGAAAGTACCTTTAAAAATTGAAAAGATCATTGAAAAAAAGATACCAGTGCCTCATCCATTTCCGGTTCCAGTTCAAGTGCCAGTTCCGCAACCGATTCCTATTCACATTGAGAAAGTCATAGAGAGGAAGGTGCCAGTTCATATCCCTATTCCACAAATATTTCCAGTTGAAAAACCGGTACACATTCCAGTACCAATAGAAAAAATTATAGAAAAACCAGTTCATATTCCTATCACAGTAGAGAAGATAATAGAAAAGAAAGTTCCTGTACCTCAACCTTATCCTATAGAAATAGAAAAGGTAATTGAAAGAAAAATACCATACCCCATTGAAGTCAACAAATACATTGAAAAACCAGTTACTTTGCATGCACCATATGGTGTTAAATATGGAGTTAGCTACCAACAAATAATGAAACCTCAAAATCATGGACTCTATTCCTTGCAATCAAACAGCTTAGCTCCGTTATATGCATTATCTTCTTTATCAACAAATAATTTATATAGTAATAGTGTAAATAATTTAAATCATAGTCAACCCTTCGAAGGATATATTTATGAAAAACCATCCATTCCTTTTGTAGAAGGAAAGGAAAACGTCGATGGTAATAAACATTTAAGTTTCAAATCACCTGTCAAAAAAATTCCGTATAACTCTTATTCTTTACCAAACTATCCTATACCAAGCAATCTTCTACATAGAAGGCACGCATCTATTCATCGCTCGAGTAAACCAGAGCGAGACGATTACTTAGGGCCAGTTCCACCACTTCAGCATCTTCAAAGACAATTTGGATTTCAATCCAAAAATTTAGCAACATATCCAGCTATGACGGACCGAATGCAAGGATCAAGAAAGTCGCGAAATCATGAACCTGTTAGGTATCAAAAAGGCAATTTCAGACAATCAAAGATAGAATACGGATTTAAGCCACCTATGGTTCCATCTGTACAATACGACGAAGAAACTGCATCCAAAGTTGAAAGTTGAAGTTTCTTGTTAGTAAAAATTTTAAAATAAGTTTGGAATACTATTTATTGCATTGTGAGCAGAAATAAGCAAAAGAATTTTGTACATGATAAATGTAAAGTTTAATAGTTAAGCTGTAATATTACACGAGACTAGTTTTTTTACTGACATATTGTCAATATAAATATAAGAACGGTTTTGTAAATTTTTTATTTTTATATATTATAATTTTAAGTTATAGATTCTCTTCTGTAATAATTTAAGCTTTCATATTTCAGTATTTCATTATTTATGCAATACAATTTAAGATTATAAAGTAAGACTTAAGATTATATTGTGTACGTGTAAACATTTTCTTAAATAAAATTACGTGTACATTTTATACTATTTAAAAAAAATGGTTGCAACTTCAATGATTAATTCCAACACCTAACTCGTTAATTAGAACTATTCCTCAGAAAAAGTACTTTTATCCGATTGTGTTGAACAACTGTCAATAATGTCAGGGGATTAAAAAGATTATTAACATTTTGTCGAACTTGCTTTTCAACTCTAGAAAACGTGCTTCTAGTGCATTCATTTACAAGACTAGTTTTCTTCAGCTTTCACGTTAAGTTTCTCACATGGTGGTACCGCGTGCCAAGATTTTACAAATTAATGAGATCAATAGCCGTTTCTCAGACTGCTCATTTCCGTCATTCAATGCATCGCCATAATACGGCATTCGCGTCGATCGAGAGTTATGCAGATCGCGTTGCAAATAGCAATAACGGCCGACGGGATGCGCTCAATATTTACCTGTTGAAAGTACGCGAGATAGTGTTGCAAAAACCCATTTAATGACAAGTCTCTCGCTCTACTGCAGTCGTCTCGAGTGACAACCTTGTTCTGACCTTATTTGCAGAAACGCCGCTCTGCAGATAAGAAATTGTCTGTAAGAAGGAGGACGATGCCGCAGCAAGTACCACTGCAAAGGGGTCATACATGTCTCGGAGCTTGCTGAAATTTTACTTCTGCAGCAACGTGCTCAAGCGTTTTGTGTTCAGCGCGGTCTGGCGTTTACGGCGTAGCCGAATATTTCTTTTCGCCTCTCCCGCAAATGTTAGAGATGTATGCACGCGTAAGTGTAAAGCACAGGTCGAGGTAAGCCATGTGGGAGGAGCGGATTCATATCGCGCTACTGTGCCCGGAATATGAGCCACGAGCCCTGGTATCTTTTATGACTTCTTCTTGCAGCTTTATTCTCAGTAACTTCTAATCTATATAATCTATAATCTCTGTACGGTATCGTCTAGGCAATTAGCTGTAGCTTGATTGTATATATTATACTGTATTTTTTTCTGAATTCATTGTTGTTTTATATTGTTAATTAGCAATGTGAACATTTATTTTCAATTCAATAGTTGAATATTATTGAATATTTATTAATCTCTGTTTAATCAAGGAAAGAATTATTATGTACATAATACCGATAAAATCGTATGTATAAGTAATTATTTATTAAATTAGAGCGGAAATAAGGCACATAAATCTATTTTACAACGTGGAAAACGTCAAGACGTGTTAATCGTATTGGCAGCTCAATATCTGCTTTTAGAATATGCAATTCTTTAAAAAAAGAACATGAAAATGAAAAAGCTATTAATGAATTGGATAAATTATAATGATTAATATTAAACATCTAGATTTTCCTTGCATTTATAAACTTTTTTTGCAAAAACTCCTTTTACCATGTGCTCAGCAAAACTTGCATTATTTAATTTGAGAATCCCATTTCGCCTAAATTCGTCATTTAACATGAATTTTTATGAGATCGATATCTACGAAAGGCTAACAACTTGCATCCTCTTAGATACTCCAAGCTCGAGAAACTTTATAACTCGCTTTCTTTTTTCTCCTCTCTCACAATCTGACCTAGCCGGCTCGCTGTGGATCCCAAACTTAGATTACTTAATAATGCCTCGTCGGTTTTCCTCTATTTTTTTTTTGCTCTCGTATCACCTTATCCCGCAAAATCTTTGCGGCGGACGATAGCAGCTGGGAATTTGCAGGTGGCCCCGCGTGTGTTTATGTTTATAAAGCACCTACTACAGAACGCTCGAGGAAAACTCTCGGCTTTTCCAAGGTCCAGAAGATTCCTCTCTACCCTCTGGAGAGGACTATTGAGACAGCCGAGAGTTCACATACTGCGGGATAAGAATGAAGCTTACTTAGCTGGGACACGACTTTGCCTGAGTGTATTGTTGTTTGCCAAGTTAACTGAAAAGGAAAAAAGAAAATAGCGCGAAAAGAAGGAAATATATAAACAAACCGGTTACTTGCATGTCCCCTGCTTACACTGTTTGCACAGCTGCGCGCAATAAACTTTTCCTTCGTTCTAAACTTTATCAATAGTCATATTTTGCAATGTCAGTAGAAATCGATTTAATTCCTTATGGTTTTCTAAAAATACAAATGATGCGTTTGGATTTCACATTTTTCTTGACGTGATTGGTTCGAATAATCTTATTAACTTGGATAAAGTCACTAATTTGGTTATCACCGAGATAATTGGATTTTCAAACTCAGTAGAAAAATTATGAGCCATTGACTTGCCAATAACTTGTTATAATCCTTTTTAAATCAAAACCAATGTGAAAGCGTCACGTAATAGAGACGGATGCATAAAGCATCTTTTTTACGGTTGTGAGAGTCGATGTTTAGTCGAAGCAATAGGATTATCGTTTCGAATATATGCTAGCGATGTAAATTATTGCTATATAGCAATTTACTGAATATTCGATTAAATGTCATCAGCAGTTCGAAAGAGTATAATCTAACTATACTAATCGAACCCAATTAAGCGTATAGTTCATAAAAAAGATGCTACCTAAATGCACAAAGATCTTTTACAATTGTTTGTAATAGTCTCGATATCTATAATACTGAAACCGTATAATTTCATGTTTCAGTCGAATATAACTCGTTACAGATGTGCATGTAGCATGAGAGACAATCATATTTGCAGTATATGCATCCATTCTCAGACCAACGCTTCGCGTGCGCATGAACGCGAAGCAAAATACGTACAAGAATGTGTATGCGTGTGTGTGCTTATATTTGTACGTGTATAACACTTTTCCGTCGTTCTTAAAAATTCATGAGAAAACCGTTTGTTTGAATAATGCATAAACACGGTCTTCTTCATTTGTCTTTTCTCCTCCGTCCAATACTTTCTTGCTTTTTTTTCATCAGTGTCCGTACTTTTTCTCTCGTTTCATCGTGATGTTTCATAGCATTTTTTCACAACTGTTCGTCGACAAAATATTCATTAAATTTTCTGAATATTCAACCTGCAGTTCTTTTTTTTTTCTATAAATTACATTGATTCTTTCAACGAGACTTCGTAAATTATATATACGTTTCAAAAGTAGTAATATTTTGTTTTGCATTATACAATAAATAAAACAAATAATATATTTAAAAAAAAATCGAATCGTGATCTGTGTTTTATTAAAAAAAAATGTAGTGCTTCATAGATTCTCTTGAAACGGAGGTAACTATTAGAATTATTGATCATTATTTTAGAAGAATTTAAATTTTGCATTTGTGTAGTATAATTATGAGGTTAATAAGCTGAAACAGTATAAAATTAATATTCAAAAACAACCAGTTATTATGTTAAGGAGATAATCTTAGTCTTTCGAATCACACAATTATTTAAATCCATGTCATGTGAAATTAATATAATAAAGTAACGATTGTTTGTATAAGAAATGCAAGATAATACATTCAAGTTTGTAAAATCAAATAATGACTGATAAATAAGATATACCAGCAAATTCAAAATTGAATATTTAATCTTTCCAAAAAACCATATTTAGAGTAAGTAACTTGAAGTAAGAAAATAATAATTTTGTTTCTCATAAATTGAATTTATCATACATCAAGTGTCGATCTCATATTGAACCGGCGGAGTTCGGCCCTTTGAATGTTAAAATTGTGTACAAATCGAACTGAACATTTACCTCTAAAACTGAATTCTACCGAAATAACCACTCCGAACGTGTAACTTCTCCAGCAGCGTTTACGCGATGTCATTGTGCTGCAGCGTGAGAAAAAGTATTAAACCATTTTGTAAATGGTACGTCCGCAGGTCTCATCATCGCCGAATACGAAATTCAAGTAGAGGACAATTTATAGCTCGTAAAGGAGTGGGGACGCATTCGGACCTTTTGCAGCGAGTGCATTCACCGCGGTCGGATAGTGCGTCGCGCAGCGGTCCTAATACTCCGTGATGCAATTATGCACATGGCTGATTATAATGGCGGGACGAGCTACAACACCTGAGGCCGGATTGTACAGGGACCCACCGACGCTCGCATAAATGTATAATGCGAGCAAGTCTGTACAGCCAGGGCTGATGGCGTGCGCGCGAATTCACGTTCGACCTTATTAGCGTTGGTTGTTACAAGCACCGTCGTCCGACTTTTTTCGCAAACATTCGGCGAACTAATGAATTTGGAACTTTTTCAACGGTGATTATCTACTTTCTTTTCTTTTTTTTTTTAATGGAAAATTAGTGCATTACATTAGAAGAAGGCTGAAATTGTTTACTTATTGTTTCAACTCACGTTCTATTCGAGAGTAAATGAGTTATCCAATATTCGATGCAATATATTTGCTTACCCCCTTTTGCAAATAAATAAGTTACTCTGTTTCTGTGAGAAACGTTTATATTTTTGCTTCTAGCAAATTTTCTTCTGGAATTTAAAAAACGGGTTTTATATAAGCCAGGAAGACTTATTTAGAATTCTTATTGTGTCTTTTTAAATAATCGAATTCTGCTCCAGTCTTCTTGTACTTATTAAAAGGTGAACAAAAATTGAAAAATCTTTTCCAATTCTTCAAAATTGTTTGCTTTTTTATCGCTGGTGTCTAGACGCTTCATCGTTGTAAAAAAATATTTACAACGATATATCGTTGGCGTCTCAAATTTCTTTAATGCAAAGTTCAATAATAGTTCAATGGATAAACAACTTTTAATTATAGAATACTTATTTGGTTTTTGTTTTTAAATTTATTATTATTAAGCACAGGAAGCCTTTAAGAAGGCTTATATTTATAGAACATGATATACTCTCAAAATTACTGTCTGAATAAATGTTAATCAAAGTAAAGAAACGATAAATTCTAATGGCACGTGTAGTCGCGGTGAGTTGATCTGTCAGCACAATGAAATTGGCGGGGGATACAAGCTCGTCGTCGTACGCCGAGCCGCGGATTTGCGGCCTGATGCGTGAGCGGGGTGCACAGAAGTCGCCCGGCGGACAGTCAAAAGTGGACATTTCCAACAGTTTATAAGAAGCATTTTATAAACATCATGATGCAGATTTCTATTCAAGATAACATTTTATTGTGTTAATAAATTCGATCTAATTCTACAAGACCTGTAAGTTCAGAATCAAATCCATATAACGATAACTCTTCTAAGGTTTTTTCTCTTATTATAAAAGCCTAGATAACGAAGAACATTTTTTAAATTGACCAATTTAGCTGTTATATATATTTTAATTATCCTTTGAAATTAGTATCTTGGATCAATTTCAAGAGAATGAAAAAAGAAGGAGGTAGTTGGGTAAACTAGGGCAAGTGATGCTATCTGCTACCCCCTAATCATGAGTTCTCATTGGCATTATACCCTTATATATACATGTCGCTGATTCATTTTATCACCTGTCCTACTTTATTCTATTCAACGCTAATCATTTTTATGTTCTTTCTGGAAAGACACCGTGAAAATAATTCACCGAATATTCATTAAATGAATAGTTCGTGAAATCCTTTTTTTTTTTGAGTTGACTGTTGCATTTAAAATATAATAGAAGCCATTCGAGACGAGTACCCTGTCTCTTGAAAAAAAAAAAAAAAATGTTGGAAAACTCAATTGCTTGAAAAGAGTTCATGTGCGAAAGAGTCTTCAGGTGCAGCTGAAAACGCAAACACTGCTTGATTCTCGCGGTCTCTAGGCGTGGCCTTTCATGCAAATCACCCACACCTTTGCTCTTTCTTCCCCGCGCGCAATAATTGTCACGTGCCCTTCCATTGTTCCTTCGTTCGCCTTTTTATTCCGAGATCTCTATTCTTGGCTTTGGGTGATTTCTGGCTCTGTGGTTATTCTCTTGGCGCACTCATATTTCCCAGGAAATCGCTCGATAAGAAAACGTTTGTAAGCAAATGCAAATTTTTTGAAGTAAACTTGAATTTTTTTAAACATAAATTTTAAAAATTAAAATTTGAAAAAGTGAAAAATTTTTTGACGTAACTTTGAAATCTTTCTTTTAATAAATTTCTTAAACTCAATTTATTTTCTATTTCATAAAAATTAAGTTGATATCGCGAGATAAAAATTTAGTTTGTATTTACCCTTATTTTTAATTATTATAAGATACAAAAAAAGTATTTATAAATTACTTATATCTCTTGATTCACAAGAACGACATGAATACATTCGAGCTACTATTTATACTCACAGAACCTTCTCAGACATGCCTGGATATAAATATCGTGTTAATAATTGACAATTATTAAATACCCATAAATAAAACCAGATTGACACTTCAAGAATAAACTATCAGATTTACTTTAACAAAGACATCGTAAGAAGCAATTTTATATCATAGACGAAGTATAGATAAATCCCTCAAAACATTCAAATTTCGCGCCGGAAACTTAAAGCTCGAAATGAGTATAACCACTTAAAGTTGATAAACTGCGCGCAGAAATCGTAATTGAAAAGTATTCCCCAGGACAAGTGAATTCCGTGCGGAGCCATATTTCACGATTGGCCTCTGTCGCGCAATCCCGCGGCAATCGACAGCTTTATCCACTTAACGCGCGGTCGAAACTTTGACCGAACTTACGCGGCCCGGATGAACGATGATCCGGCCGATCGCGCAGACGCTCGCCAAAGTCTTGACGCGAAGTGGCTCATGAAGACGGATATGCTTGATTTATCGAACGGAAGTTGCCTGCTCGCACGCGGCGATAAGGGAGGGGAAAAGAGGAGGGGGTGGGGGTAAAAGCCGCGAGCCTCGGACATCGGGCGTAATTGAAGGCGCCTACTGCACGAGTCGACAGGCTTTAGCCATAACTGCTGCATTCGCAGTGCGAATGTCAATTTCTCGGAGCGAATGGAGGATGGCCCGGCCGCGAATCGATATATATATATATATACGTACACACGAATCCGCCGGCGGAAGCCAATGACCGATACTATAGCGCCGGACTTTTACTTTTCTTGTGGCGAGGTCGCGGTTGTACGTCGTCGGCTTATATTCGGCTTCTCTCTCTATGCACGGATGTTATTCATAAACTGCGACGAGCTTTTGCTATTTGATTTATTTCTGCTATTTTCAAACAATAAAAAAACGAAGTGTCAACATCCGAGTGCCGAATGAAAAATGTATACTGCATTTTTTTTTTTAATTTATTTATATATTTTCCTTTTAAATTCTGTCGGGAAGAATTTGAAGCTTTTTTTTTGCTGAAAAAAAGGAAAATAGAATAATTTTAAATGATGAATGCGAAATCGAATGAGAAAGAAAAAATTTATACTGAGAGTGGCGGGAATTCGTATGAAAATTTTTACCGCATGCAGCCAAAGAAAACGTCCCGTCGCAAATAACTCGTTTATGAAACTCGCTGGCGTATCTTTCGGAAGAATTCAACGACGTCCATGCATTTGCGATAAGAGGAAAATTGAAGTTTTTCCCGCCGCTAACAAAGTAACCTTATTACTGGGAAAAGGTAAAGTTCTCTCACTCGTACACGCAGGGGCTGCGCTATCGCGAAGATTCGAACTTCGAGATAACAAGAGGAGAAAACTAAAATTTCGAACTGTTTGTCTCCGGTTCCCCCTTGATTTTTCACGAGTGACATCTCGAGTACATATGCTCATTGGACTCTATGAATATAAGAAGGAAAACGAAGAGGGGAGAAGGAAGTACTTCGTCTGTGGAAAACTTCAAGTGCGTCCTACACGTATAAGAGACCAACCAACGTATAGCAACTGTTTAACAAATGTAAGTCTACTTCAATATAACTTTTAGACAAAGTTTACTGTTAGAATGTAGAATACAGGAGAACTTCACATTGAGAACCTTTTGAAAATTTTTCTGTAAATATAGTAATGTTGAAGTTTATAGAAAGATCCGTTGTAGGAGGACTGCATGTGGGCTCTTTTATTAACTTGTGGAAATTTAAAAAAAAAACGCTGCCAACTGCACTGGCACAATGCTTTCTCATAGAGATGTCTGCATCTCTAAATAATAGTGATAA
>JAWWEN010012335.1:0-23139 GCA_035582955.1 Sycophila texana | reverse complement strand
ATTTTTATGGTACTGATTACTATCACTTCTAGTGTGCACCATATGTTACTAGAAAATCTAGTAACTTTCTAGTAACTGTTACTATATTTTTTTCTCAGTGTAATTTTACATATTTCTATCAAATTATACAATTACGCTTTTTTCAGGTAACTTTAAGAAGAAAAATTTAGTGGTAATGAAACACCTTAAAAGAAATATATATATTTTTTTAGATGATTAATCTCTTAAGTAACGACGTCAACCGATTAGACTACTGCGTTTTCGCGTTGCATTATATCTGGATAGCTCCAATCCAAACGGCAATTATTTCCTATCTACTGTATAGAGAAGTTGGGTTGGCTGCCGTTGGAGGAATCGCAACTCTATTATTGTTCATTCCTATTCACGGTAAGTCTGACGCCTCTAATATCTTTTGCAAAATTTAATCACTTATTATATATTGCGACATACACTTTTTGTTCTTGCTTCAAAACAGGTTGTTACGGGAAATTAACTTCTCATCTTACGTTAAAGTTTGCTTATCGAACTGACGAGCGATTAAGACTGACTAATGAAATTATTAGTGGCGTTAAAGTCATTAAGATGTATGCCTGGGAAAAGCCATTTGCATACCTTATCGATAAGGCTAGAGAGTAAATATGCTAACACGTTTATACTTTTATTAATCACTTCATTAATATGTTGGATGTTTATACTGAATAACATAACATTTTAAGATAATACTAATGAGATTTACTTTTTTAGAAAAGAGGTAAAGATAATAAGAAACAATTCTATGGCCACTGAAATCTGTTGGTCATTCGAGACTTACATACCACGTGTGTGTCTTTTTGTAACAGTACTTGCTCATGTTTTGCTTGGAAGCAACATTGACGCTGAGAAGGTTTACTTAATTACGGCTTATTACAACGTATTGCGAACCTCTTTATATCGTTCGTTTCCCCTCAGTAAGCATCTCTTAAAATCGAATTATTTAACTTAATTTTTTAGTCGTAATTTACATGAACAATATTTGTTTAGGTATAAAGGATTTAGCAGAAGCTTTGGTATCAGTAAGGCGTCTAAAAAAATTCTTGCTCTTCGAAGAAGTCAAACAGAAACCCCTCGCTAACAATAATAACAAATTGAATTCCAAGACGAACGATGATATTTCATTGTCGTTCAACAACGTAACTGCCAAATGGAAGTCAGAGTCCAAAAGTGAAGCTCTGAAGCAGATCTCATTTCAATTGCAATCTGGTTCCCTCACAGCGGTGATCGGACAAGTCGGTGCTGGAAAATCAACTCTGTTTCAGGTAATTCTCCAGGAGATTGCGGACATACAGGGCGATGTAAAAGTAAACGGGAAAATTTCGTACTCGAGCCAAGAGCCGTGGCTGTTCGCCTCGTCCATCAAGCAAAACATACTGTTCGGCAAGCCGATGAATAAGGAACGCTACGAAAAAGTCATCGAAGTGTGTCAATTGAAGCGAGACTTTCAATTGCTGCCGTACGGCGACAACACTTTGGTAGGCGAGAAAGGAATCAATTTGAGTGGTGGTCAATGTGCCCGAGTCAATCTGGCGCGTGCAGTATACCACGAGGCAGACATTTATCTGCTGGACGATCCTCTTTCCGCTGTGGACACACACGTCGGCAGAGGTATCTTCGAGAATTGCATAAAAACATTTTTGAAGGGTAAAACGGTTATCCTGATCACTCATCAGTTTCACTACTTGAAGCACGTCGATAGGATCATCGTAATTGGTAATGGTAGTGTGATGGCCGATGGGTCGTACGCCAATCTGCTTAATTCTGGTTTAAACCTGACGAAATTGATGCAATTGGAGAGCGAATCCGATGAAGTGTCCGATGTGGATAAGGGACCAGCGAAAGAAAATGGAATGGAGGATATGACCACGCAAAAAATGGAAGAAGAGGAGCAGTCGGAGAGCAGAACTACGGGTAGCATTACGGCTAAAACTTATTTTCGGTACTTCAAAGCAGCGAACGATGGTTGTCTGGTCTTGGCGGTTTTCCTCATAAGCACTGCTTGCCAACTTTCCAGTAGTGGCGCTGATTACTTCATCACGTATTGGGTTAACGTCGAAGAAGAAGGTGGAAATTTTACGTACGCTGGTGAAGATGATATTCTCAGAGGACGCGATTGGTTTATCTACGTGTACGGTTCCATTACGATACTTGCCGCTTTAGTCACACTTGCACAAGCTTATACTTTCTTTCACATGTGTATGAAAATTTCGAGAAATCTTCATGCCATGATGTTTACCAATATAATTAAAACGAAGATGTCATTCTTCAATGCAAATCCCATTGGACGTATAATGAACAGGTAAGGCGTGGAGGCCAATATAATTTTTTTTTTAAATAAAATTATTAGTTAAATTCAAAAATCATTACGATTACCTTTTACTTTAGGTTCTCCAAGGATATGGGAATTATTGATACTAGAATTCCGCAAACAGTAATCGATGTTACGCAAACTTCTTTGTACACATTAGCAGTAATAGGCATTGTTGCAAGTGTTAATACATATTTCCTTATTGCTGCACTGCTTATTGGCGTGGTTGCGTATTTTTTCAGAAATTTTTACATTAAAACCAGTCGTACCATTAAGAGATTAGAAGGAATAAGTAAGGATGTTATTAAAAAGTTTAATAAATTAAAATTTAAGATATATTATCATCTCTAAAAATATCCCTGTTAGAAAATAAACCAGACATTGATCAGAGTCTGTGTTAATTCTGATAGCAAAAACCATACATTGATAATAATTTCTGACCAAAATGTGATCTGTTGCTGATCAAAACACTTATAATAATGTCGCCTCGACTTTGTCGACGGTAAAATCGATTGAAGGCCTTATTTCGATAGAAATGAACAAAAACCATAATTTTTTTATGACACAAACTCACGATAAAGCAAATCCTGATATCGATAAGGTAGCCTCGACATTACCTTGCCCAAGTACGCGCGACATAATCATCAGATTCTGAAGAGATTTTCAGTTAAATTGTAGACTACCGTTAGTGGTTTCTACCAGGGATAGTAAAGAGATGCGGTTTAATTTCTTAATTAATCAATTTTAATCATTCTAGCTCGATCACCAGTTTTTAATCACCTGAGTGCTAGCGTGCATGGTTTGACCACTATCAGAGCCTTGAACGCCCAACAAATACTAGCAAACGAATTCGACAACTACCAGGATCTGCATTCGTCTGCATGGTTCATATTTTTCTCTGGCTCCAGAGCCTTCGGCATGTACATAGAATTTCTCTGCCTGATATTTACGGGAATAGTTGTTTACACCTTGGTAACGCTAACGGACATTGCGATGGCAGGTGACGCTGGTCTTGTTATTACTCAGTGTATACTAATGACCGGGATAGTGCAATGGGGTGTCCGACAAACAACCGAGTTAGAGAATCAGATGACCTCGGTCGAGCGAACTCTCGAGTACTCCAGACTCGAGCAGGAGCCACTACTAGAAACGACACCAGAAAATCAGGCGCCCGAAAAGTGGCCGCAACAAGGCCAAATTGTGTTCAAAAACGTCAACTTGATCTACGATCGCCAAGAGAAACCAGCCCTAAGAAACTTAAACTTTACCGTCGAACCTAAAGAGATGATCGGCATAGTTGGGAGAACCGGCGCCGGAAAGTCTTCTATAATCAACGCTTTATTCCGGCTGGCCGACATCAAGGGTGAGATTTTCATCGACAATGTTGCAACGAGTAAGATAGCTTTACAGGATTTGCGTTCGAGAATTAGTATTATACCCCAGGAACCGGTGCTATTCGCCGGATCGTTACGTAGGAATTTGGATCCGTTCGAGGAGTATTCGGATCACGTGCTGTGGCAGGCATTACAAGATGTGGAGCTGAAGGCATTTCTGGAGGCTGATTTAGGTCTGAACATGCGAGTTGCCGAGGGAGGCACAAACTTCAGCGTCGGACAAAGGCAATTGCTCTGCCTGGCCCGTGCCATCGTTAGGAATAATAAAGTACTGGTGCTCGATGAGGCCACTGCCAATGTCGATCCGCAGACTGACGAAGTCATACAGAAAGCCATCCGCAAGAAATTTGTAAATTGTACTGTACTTATCATTGCTCATCGCTTGAATACAGTTATGGATAGTAGTAAGATACTTGTAATGGACGCTGGACAAGTTGTGGTATGTATTTTACATTTTTATTTCCTATATTTTCTTATTGGTACTAAAATAAATTATTTATTTATGTCACAACTGTTTTCATTCTGAAAGATTTATAAGTAAATTAATTATTTCAAATTAGTCATAAAATTATTCTGTAGAGATCAGTCTCCTACATATTTTTCTTCAGGATTTCTAAAATCTTGTAGGAAATCTTACAGGTTTTCCTTCAGGTTTTTTAAAATCCTATTTAGAAATCCTGTAAATTTTTCTACAGATTTAATCCTACAGAAAATCCTATATGATTTCAGGAAATAAAAGTCTTATACGCTCTCATAAATATATATCATTTATAAGTTTCTTAGCACTCTAACTTTTTTTATATAAAAAAAATAATCCTAATAATAACAATTTTATCAAAATTATTTAAATATTTGATTGTTAAATATTTTCGCAACAATTATATTGCCTTCCTTTAAGTTCTAAATACACAAAGGAGATAAACCGCAAATTAATTAAATATCGGATCATTATCAGATTGAAGAAAAAATCGATGAAAGATAATCTTTTTGATTGATGTGATTGCAGGAGTTCGATCATCCGTACAACTTGCTCCAACAAAGGAGTGGCGTCTTTTATAACATGGTGCAACAAACTGGTGCATCTACAGCTGAAAATTTATTTCAAGTGGCGAAACTCGTAAGATATCCATATTTTATCAAAATCCTGATTTCAGAAAATTGCCTAACAATTATATTATTGAAAATCATTTTTATTTCAGAATTACGAGAACAGCCATAATAAAAACTAATCTAGCCAATGGACAAATCAAATAACTATTTTATAAATCATATAGTTCAATTTCTAATGCTTTTGGTGTATACCGTGTATACAAGAGTGCGATGGATTTAGCGCTTCATATAACATGAAGAAGTTTATTAAGCAATGCAAATCCATATGTAGACTATCACTTTTTAAAGATTCGTCCATTTCATTATATCGTCTATAAAGACTAAGAAAAAATATCTTTTACGTATTTTAGTATAAAATATGCTGTAAATATCGAAAAGACTGTATTATAAAAATGTTTTTTTCTTTTAACAAAAAATAGAAAAACAGCTGAAAACTTCGAACACATCAAACATTTTAAAGTTTATAAGAATTTGAGAGATTAGGTACTGAAACTGTTTTAGATGTAAAATACATGATGAAGTATTAATTTATAAGTAATTAAATGATTACTTATTAATGAAGCTTACGCTTAAAATAACTGAAATTGAAGATACTTTCGTAAATAAATTTGTAAGCGGTAAAAGTAATTAATTTCTAGCCATTTTTTTCATTGTTTCTTTGTATTTTAAATATATGTAACTACACAAATGTATTATAAAAAAATGTCTTTGCCATGTACCGTCAATTAATATAAGAGAAGCTTTAGAGTGAAAGAAGTGTATCCAGTCAATAATTTATAGTCAATCAGCGTGAAAATGTAGAAGGAAAGTGAAATTATATGAATGTATATTATAATAATCAAAAAGATTTGCATAATTTTATAAAATTTTATTAGCCATTATTCTAAAAAAATTTACATTTAAATAATAAAAAAAAATGTGATAAAAAGAATCATCAGAATTATATGATTTATGCCTCCTCAAACAAAAAAATTCATCTTGTATCTCTATTTCAATGTTGAAATATAACTCAGACAAAAAAAAAAAATTCAGCAAGAGCTGAATAAACATAAAGCGAAGAAAAAGTTGAAAAGTTAGTGCCATACATGAGAGGCGATGGGAAGGGACGCGAAGGAAAATTCTGCCGAGTATTAGGATCAGATTGAAAACTGAATTATTAACGGGGAATTCGTGCCGCTTGTATTTCCAAGCGTAAATCACGGAGATATTGTTTTTTTCTTCTTTTGTGGAAAATTGATAAACGTAGAGATACTCTCGTCTATCGCGTCTATTATAACTACTGTTCTGTAAACATTTTGCTTACTTTGCCTATCGCACTTACGCATTTAAAAAATACTATTCGCTTAACCCAGTCGTAAATTATAAAATGCAACAGAGACTAAGAAAAAAACAAACAGAGACTAAGAAAAAATTAGAGATTTCTTTACGGCTGACGCATTTCTTTAGAAAAATAATAAGTAAAATGATTATCATTTATAATCGTAAAAAATAAGTTTTTAAGTAAAAGAATTTTATGATTTTTTTAGAACTGCCCATTTAATAGTACTTAGTTCTTTCTTATATTTTGTTATAAACACTTACATAATTTTTAATAATTGTTTTCTATGAGACTATGCTGGTAAAACAATTTTGGACAGGCTTGAAATTTTCTCCCCCTTGAATTGGTTATCTAACTGGAGGCACTTTATGAAATAAATACATTTAATGAAGCGGAATTCTATTGAATTCTCGATAAGAGTTATTAGAATCACTGACGCAATACGCCCCGAAATTGCATAAATCGTACGTTATGAGATCGTAAACTTTTTAGCACTTTCATCGATCGCAGTTATTGAGATCACTTTTAATGAAAAGAGGTGAAAGCTTTATGTAATCACGCCGGCAAAATAATAAATTGATGTGCCAAAATTCTGTTGGTCTTTACTTCATTTTTGCTTTCGCAGCTCTAATGTTTATCAAAAAATCAAATTAGTTAAATAAATTAATTTCAGATAGAGAAAAATAGGAAAATGAACTTTATCAAGGAATTATTACACTATCTTTGATCAATCATTTCATATAAATCAATAAATTAAAGCCTCATATTAACGATACCCATATATAATTATAGAAGCGTCGCATCTGCCTGGTCATTTAATACCGAAATTCCAAAGTGAATTGTCACTACAACTGTCATGCTAAAAAAGTACCTAAACTAAGTGGATCACCCTGCCTGTGGGAGGGTCTCAAAAATACATTTATTTAACGTCCAAAATCTTATACCAATCGCAATGAATGACGCTGAATAAATGGTTATTCCACTTATGTGAGTGAAGTTTTTGCACAGGGTGAAGATCCAAAGCAGCAGTCGAACTACGCATCGGCATTACAGTTTACAGCTTACTTCCCTCGCATTAGCTAACGATTCTTTCGCCGAGTCGGGATTCCACGAGAAAAAGCTGGCCTCGACGCTGGCGGCCGTAAAGTGCACGTGCTCGTTCCAGAGAGAGAGAGAGAGAGAGAGAGAGAGAGAGAGAGAGAGAGAGAGAGAGAGAGAGAGAGAGAGAGAGAGAGAGAGAAAGAAAAGAGAGAATGAGAGTGAGAGGGAGACAGAGACAGAGAGAGAGTGAGAGTGTGTGCGAGAAAGATAGCAATTGAGAGCAAGAGAGAGATAGAGAGGGAGAGAGACAGAGAGAGAGAGATAATAAAGTTGCGCCACGCGTTGGTCACACGTGCGCTGTGGCTGAGAATAAAAACGGAATCTTACGTGATAGTCGGAGCTTTTAAAAAAGCTCGCAACTGATTTCGACGCTTTAATGGGAGATAACAGAAGGATCTAATGAGAATTTCGAATTGCTCGCTGACACCTGGCTGAGGCTTGTAATGGACATTTCCGAAAAATCGATATTTGAATTTCAGCAGCGGCTGACCCGGGAAAAACGAGTTTTATCGCGAATGCAGGGGAAAAACATTATACTTTAATAACGAGGATGATAAAGAGCAAGTTTGATTAAAAAAGAGGCGGAGGGCAATTTTTTTTTACATTTTTATCCCGGAGTTCAATCGTTCTCAAAATATTTCAATTCATCCAGATATACCATATGCTAGAAAGAATATAAATTTCAATGTCCCCCCTGGGGATATAGGTATCGATTCGTCAAATTCCATCGCGTAAATATTATTTCAAAAGTGAATGAAAAGTGCAATAAATTTAATGTATTTATGATATTATTTTATCATTACATTGGTATTATAACATTAAGCTGACAATTCTGACATTCGTATGATCTATGCTTTCATTGGTTTAAAACCTTGATATACTTCCTTTATTAAATGAATTAATTTACCAGCAAACACCTTGAACATTCAGTCCATTCAGAAATACAATTTAAAAGTCAATGAGCCTTTATCGATTCAGTCGTAATAAGGTAGCTTAATCACATTGCATTAAGGAAGGCAATCGTAAGATTTATGAAAACATTACTCATGTTTTTATTTACTTTTGTTAAAGTCTGTCTTTTATTAGCCTGTTATCAGTAGGACACGCTTTATTTGAAGAGAATATTCTAGACACACTAGACATAGGTAATTGTAGATGACTTGATATATATTTATAAGTAGTATTATATCAACTATCAGATTTTCCAGGAACCTCTTTTGAGGAGCTGCTTATCACATATTTTCTTATCATTTAATTCTTCTTCATTAAAACCATGGACTTGTTCTTTTCCAATCAAAATTTCATTAGGCAATCAAACTGCTTTGTAAATTTATTGTAAATTTACAAATAAATTTAATTATTTAAAAGAAGCTTCACAATTTTATTAGAATCAAATTGTTTAAATATATCAATTTAATAAAAAAATTCAAATAACAGATAATCTGACGAGATAATATTGAATTATCGATTAATTTAAAGGAATTTAATGATCATCTGTTTAGTTACGATTAAATAGTTGTGAAAAATAAAACTTCGATTGTAGTATTCAAAAAAAGGCTCCAGACGCTCTGATTTAGGCCGATAGAGTTGACGTGGTTAAGGCAAGCGAACTACTTCGGATCAAAATGGTTTAATCACTCGCTACTCGCGAATTCAATTGAGCTACTTAACATATTTCTGTAATAATTCTCTCTTCGTAGTCGCACGATAAATCGATTGTCAATGAGAATATATTTTCTTTCATTATATTTTATTGACGTCCACATCCGGCCCAACTTCACGATAATCTCGCTACGTTACGCCCGTTGTACGCAGAAGTGATAAACGAAATCGCATGTTTAAGATCTTTTTTCAATCTTTAAATGTGATATGTGTGTGTTGAGTATAGATGCCTGAAAATAAAAACTTGAGTATATAATTCGATAATTCGCCTGCGGATGACCGACAGTCTGCGATCTTATGTCTTTTTATACATGAGCAGAATTGTTCGTTAAAAATTATCTTGTTAATAGCTTGAAACATTCATTGCATTTATAGAATGTTGCATGGTAAAAATTAAACAGAGAAATGCTGTTATAAAATTAAAAAAGAGAAATGCTATATTATTATTAACTTATTATTCAATATCTTACGTTCGGAAATATTTACTAAATTGATATATCGAAAAGTATAAATAAAATCGGGGTTGCTTTTGGTGCAAGATTCAAATAATTAACTCGATCTGTATAATCCAACACTCATAGCACGTTTCAGCTTTGTTTTACTGAACTTAGATAAAGTACCTACGCATTTTTGCGCATTTTTTTTTAAATAAAAATAAAACCCAATAAAACCTAATGGAATTTAATGAGACCTAGTTATTTCCGACTAAATCAAGAAAATTAAAAAGTACAAGAAAAAGATTCCACTACTCAAGGAAATTATTTTACTTTAATATTTCGTAATCCTTTATTTTCCAACTGGTACGATTAATAAATAAAGTCATTAAGTTTTAAAACATTCTATAATAAGTCTGACATTTATTTTAAATAAGCATGTTAATAAAAAAGTGAAAATTCTGTTCTAATTGATATCGTAACGTTAAAAATGTGAACGCGCAAAGCTCAGCCACATTGCTATTGGGATTTGATATTATTTGTAGATATAGCTAACCCTAATACATATAGATATCACGATATATAACTAACCAAAATGGCGCGACTTTGCTAAACAATTATTTTTGCCTAAAAATTAATCGTAAGTTTGTTGAGATTTAATAGTAATTATTTTAACTATAGTATTATCGAAAACAAAATTATTCATTTATTATCTGCAAAACGACAGTGGAAATAATTACTAAATTATTGTTTTGCAGTTAAAAAATGAATAAAATTGTTTTAGTCCTCAGCAAACTAACGTTTAATTTTTAGGTAAAAATAATTGTAGAAAAATATCAGTAAATGGTATTTAAAAAATAAAAAGTTATCTGCTCCGTATAAACCTGTTTTAAATCCCGGGCAAAGTCGCGCCATCTTGGTTAACTACATACAAATGTCAAATTCCAGTAGTTAAATTAAAAATATCCGAATTCCTCAGCAAACATCTTAAACGTCGTCGCCTCCCCGCCGTAAATTCATCTTGCAAAAAAAAAGCAAGATAAAAAAAAAAGCGAGAGCCGCGATAAAAAGCGAATGTAGAAGCGGAGCGCACTTGTGTGCAAAGCCCTCGCGATGTAGGCGGGCGCGTGCATTTGGCGCAAGACGGCGCCGCGCACTTTGTTTTTCGACTGGTGCAACGCGCGCCTACCGGCAGACAAGCCGACTTGACGTCCCGACGCTCGAGGTTGGCATAGCCCCAGGCGCGCATCTGTCACTGCCTCTGCCCAAGATATTGGAGCGCGGCGCAGCCAGCCCTATACTCCGTACATTTTCATTTCGAACGACGCGGCGCGAGGAAACAAGGGAAACTTGTTGTGACAGGCGGAAATCGCGGAAAAAAGCCTCCCCCCTGTCCCACCCCCTACTGGCTGCTCGCGCGCGCGCGCCTCACACCTATATATGAGTCGAGTTTATGCCGCGCGGATGTCGACGCCGATAACTCGGAAAATAGCGCTTTGGAAAAAAAGGGAGGCTCGCTTTTTACCCCCGCGAGTTATATGCGAAAAACGCGGCGCAGCAGGGACTGGACGAAAATATTTGTTCGGGTTTCTATCGTTTTTATCGAGCGGGGCAGCCGTTTTTTGTAATGAAATTTCGCTGGGGCTACTTTTTACCGTAGGTGTAAATACTGCTGTCTTTAATTTGCCGGCGAAATTTATTCGGCTTCGAACGATCAATTTTTTATGGAATTTTTTTTTTTTATTAGAGCTAGTATAGCATTTGGTGTTGATGTTAGTTTTAAATAATATTGGATTAAGGACTTGGCAAGTAATTTTTTAAATAAAATAAATAAATGAATACATACAAATATATTTCAGACTAGTTATAAAAAATTGCAATAAATAAAGATTTTTATATCGATAATAAATTAAGTTTTTTTTTATCATTTTCAATATTTGTCCTTCAATCTAGTTTTTTTTTTTAAATAAATTTTTTTTTTTTTTAATTAAATTTAAGTAACTTTTAGCATGAAGCTTACAACGATTGCATGCTGTTCCTTCTCTTTTTTTTTAATTTCGTGGGTGACGGTGAATGCGGCATTAGTGAGATTTTTAAAATGCACTCGTAAGATTTCTTTCTCTGTAGCAGATAATTTAAATAGGTATGATGAATTGTAAGACCCTTAGAATTTTTTTGCGAGGCCACACGACTTGCCAATACCTGCATGAAGTAAACATAAAAAAGACTGTTGATATTTAATTTTTTTTATAATTATTGACTATTGACTAATCAATAATTTTAATGTTTTACCTTTCCCTCAAAACAAGCGAAAGTGTTTTGATTACCGACGGCTAACTTGTACTGGAAGTACTTAGCATTTAACTGGCTATTAGTCATTTCAACGCATCCATGCAGATTACCTTCCTCGTTGGTAACAATTTTTAAGAAAAATATTCCCATATTGTAAATGTAAATAGCCTTGTCGAACGTATCGTTGATCTTGTATAATATTCTCCAAGTATTGTTGTATTCGTAGCCTTGCACTGTGCCGACCTAAAAAAAAAAAAAAACAATAAAATGATTAAAATGGTTTACTACCATTAAAATAGTGGGCCACCCCATTTAAATATGTTGCATTTGGTGTGAAAAAACATTTATTAACAAGTTTCATTTAAATTAGTGCATTTGAATTATTACATTGCAGTATTTATTGTATACAAAAATTATATAGTATATTATTCATAATTATTTAAAAGTTGCAACATTTTCCATTAAAAGTCTATAATTTTTTTCTACATGATCAATTAGCCCCATTAATAAAAAAAATCAGTAATTTTTCTTAATCTATTTTTCTCAGCGTAGGAATAAAAAATTGCAAACTTACTTCAATTAAGAACTCTTCATGGAGGTATTTGATATGGTTAATCATGCGGCAATATGTCATTTCATCGGTGCAGTTTCCAATTCTGCAGGGAAACTTTCCTTTACCTTCTATGGAGGGGCCGGTTTCCTCAACGCTCAATTGTTTGCTCTGACTAGAAATTGGAGACAGTGGACTTTCCTCGTTTGCATTCTTCTTTACCATATCTGAAGTCTCCGAACCGATGCACGAGCTTGCACAGTCACTGACTGAAATCTAACGGTTAAAAATGAAATAAGTTAAGCAAGAACTCAATATGCTTATTAGAACTTAGAACTTAACATTTGAAGAAATAATTCTTTAAAGAAAAAAAAACACGTTTCAATCAATGTTAATTTCAATTTATTAACCCTTACAAAAATATAAGTATTAAATTGAATAATAAAATTTGATCATGTATTAAAAAAATATATCGTAAATTTTTTTTAACAATATTTTCTATAAATTTTTATCAATGTGAAGTCATAATTCAATCTGGATGCTGAGATACCAGTAGTTGAAGATTTCCTCCCTTTCACATAATCTTATAGAACTCACAATTTTTAATCTTTTTTCTTGTACCTTGCCTTAAAATATTTTTTGTCATTCTTTTAGACCGAAACAATTTGCTAAGTAAAATTTATTTTCTCTTCTTTATAGTTCTCTGTTAAAAAAAAAAATTATATTTTTCAATTTTATGATAATTAAAACACCGAGTAATATATACAGTTAAAATAAAGTTAAACATATATAACTGTAGTCCAAATACCCCTTTAATATCTTATCTTTCTGAATTTTATTTCGAATTCAGAATTTCATTATAAGTTTGTTATTTATAAGATAAATGTTTACATTGATTTCCTAACTGCAATCAAGATTTTGTCAGTTGATTTCACAAGACAATAAATAAGTGGTTACCTTCATTTTTGACGCTACACTCTCGGTTAATTCATTTTCTGTGTCATCGAAGTCAGAATTACATACGGGGCACTTTGATATCTGAGGTTCGCATTTTATACACAAGTAATGGCCTTGGGCACACACAGACATTGGACCTCCAAAACGCTCGAAGCAAACGCAACATTCAGGGCCGATACCCTCAATTCCTTTAGCGTACTGAAAGTAAATAAATAAGGAAACATTAGCGGACAAAGTAAAGTTTCAGTATTCTAGCAAATTTGAAGAACGACTTATTTAATTCAGAATTGATTTAGAATTAGTTTATTATATAATGAGCAAGACTACTTGAATTTTGGAACTTATTTAGTAAAAATAAAAAAATGTGTATTAGTTTTAACAAATTTTATCTAGTTTTATATATAACTTTCTAAAGAAATTAATTAATTAATTAATTAATTAATAATTAAATAAAACTGGTTTGTTTTCATTATGATCAAATATGAAAGAGTTTTTTCATCTCCTTTTTTTTAAGGAAGTACAATACATCCAGTGCAATTCAAGTATATAATTTCACGAAACAATATGCAATTTCTTTCCTTAAATTGTATTACAAAAGAGTTGCTTACTCTGCTTATTCTGGACTGCATTTCCTCGAGAGATTCAACTACCCACGTTTCCGTACGATTCATAGTTTCCTTTTCAAAACAATCACATGCACTGCAGAGAGATTGGCTCGAAAAAGCTCTTGTTAAAACGCTTATCAATTAATTTAAAAAGCTAATCAGTTTAGTCAAATCTACAATAAAATATATTTTTTCGCGCGTGATTAAAAGCAATTTGTTCGAATAAATGCGTAGAGTTTAAGGAGTCGTTGCGCGTTTATGTTGATCGATCGAATGTAAACAGGGCAACTGAATTCATCGGGTAAGAATCGCAAAATAAAAGTCTCAAACAGAGATATATGTTGAATAACTAGTAGAGCATCTAGCGGTTGAAATACATATAATTAAAAAAAAAATCAAACACAAATAATTGAATTTTAATAACAGATTTATTTTCTAAATATTAAATATTTAAATATTTTCATGAGAGAATTGTATGGCAATAATAAAATAATAATAACATTATTTTCCTTTGTCAATCAAGGTATGCTTATAAAATTGAGTCTAAAGAAATTATTCTGTTGGTTTATGCACTCAAGGAATTAATTTTTTTTTTTTAACCTTAACGATTCTCTTTCTTTAGTCAATAGTATTTATTAAACATTTTTACAGCGACACCTTTCGACAATTTTTGTCACCATTATTAGGTCTTTATCTTATTATTTAGTAGAATAATAATCCTTCCAGTGAATTCGTCCTACAACTTCATTACTAAATAATGAAATAATGACCTGCTGATGGCGACAAAAATCGTTGAACGTTGTCGTTGTAAAAATTTTTAATAAATACTATTGAATCAAGAAAGACAATCGTTAGAATATTAAAATGAATCTAAAGAAATTTATAACATTTTTTATATTACTCGAAAAGAATTTTCGAAAAATAGTTCGTGTGCTTTTTTTCCCCATAAGCTGATCATTATTTAATTTCTAATTGACATTTGGAGAGAAGTTTAAAACTAAAATTAAACTATGTTTGACTTTGAAACAGGAGCAGTTTGCATGGTGATTTCATAGAGCTGCTTCCTGGAAGGATACTGTAGAATATAACGTGGTTTTTTTTTTCACTTCAAATTATATTGCATAGAAATTTGATATTCTGTATTTTTTTGCAGTTTTTATTCCCGATTTATATGATATCTTTTCCAACAAGCCTACAAATACTGGCCATACACAAATATTGAAAAACGATGCGTTTTAATCTCTATTAGATAAAAGCAATCTAACGCAGACAGAAAATTTATTGGACATTCATAGCAAATACTTGTCGCTAGGTTTCGATATACAAAATCAATACACAGGTACAGCAATCGCGAGAGGTAATTACGTAAAATAATGACTTATCAGGTTTTCAATCGCAACAGACCGATGAGGACATCTGTATGTAGTATATACAGAAAAGATTTTCTCATAAAAATTACGAAGACGCTTTCCGTGAAAATTACCTTAAAAAACGAAATTGCTGAACAGTTTACAAATGCTAAAAATTTTTACGGGAAAATTTCTGTAATCTTGAAATTGTATGTGAAGTTTTGTAATTTTTACAAGAAGCTACTAGACTGATATAAGAAAAGCTCCGTAATTTTTAGAAGAAGCTCCGTATTTCATATATAAGGAGCTTCGTCATCTTTCCAATAAAAGCTCCATATTTTTACAAGAATCTCCGTAATATTTATAACAAAAGTTCCTTGTAATATTTATGAGAAAAGCTCTACAGTTTTTACAAAAAACAAACTCCGTATTTTTTACGGTAAAAACCTTGAATTCTTGCAGAGCTCTAATGTAAAAAATTACGATGCTTTGCGAACCATTTAAGATTTAGCTAAAAATGACAGATTATACCGTAAAAATTTCCAATGCTTTTTTTACGAAGAGCTGCACCATAACTATTCTATGAAACAATTTTCTTAGTGTACCAATACACGAGTTAAACTCGTACAATTAACTTCATTCTCCCTTTTACAGATTAGTTCAAGCTATTTAAAAGAATATCCTCACCACATTTAGTTACTGTTTAGAGCAATCCACCCTTAGGTACAGGCACAAAATATTTTAAACTTTACCCTAATGAATCACCTAAAAAACTTGGTTCCTTAATTCTACATTTAATCGTAATATAATAATCTCAATAAATATATTTAGAACTGATCATTATAATTTAGCAGCCTCAACAACCAAAGGTTCAATAATATCAACAACAAATTGTTTTATCCAAACTCTAAAACTTGTGAACATATTGTAAAATTTTTAGACTAAATTTACCGACCTGTAACATATGTAACACAATTGATTGTAATTATCTATCATTTAATAAAGAAACAGCAGATGTAAGGCCCGCGTGAGCTTTAAAATGCTTAAATAAAAAAAAATCCCACACTCCCCCTTTGCTAATCGAATTCATCAACATTCACAGCCAAGTGAACACGGCAAAGATCCGCAAACCCCCGAGCATGGGAGCAACTTCGAATCCCATTCTGCTCTCGCTGTTCGACGTGTAATCAGTCGTCCCGACGCATCGAAGCTACCACTTACACCCCGCGGAGTTTCCCCGCTCGCCGAACAATGTACACTCCATGCATACTCGCGCATCTACGCTCCTCAAACGGGTGCCAGGAGGGGCGGAGGGTGCCTCCTCGGCCACGTCGAGGCTCTCTTACCTCGCGCAGGCCGCGTGAGACCGAATCTTGATCGATTTCGGGGAAGACACGCCCAACACTCGCGACTCTCAGATTCTCGCGAGGATTAGCATTGGGGTACTCTCACCGGCTCTGATATCCCCAGCGCGCGGCCGCCGGATGGATATAGGCGTTCCGCCTGCCCGGATTTCGATCAGCTCCAACTTCCGGCGGATCGCCCGAATATGCAACGGTCGAGTTGGGTGAGCTGCCGCCTCTGCAGACGCGCCTGCGGGGAAATAGACTGAGGGAATCGCTCTGATGAGTAATGCCGCGCCGAGATACGCTGTCCGAGGATTCGCCGAGTAGGAAATATCGAGGATTCGCCGCCTGTGAATTATTATAGCGCCGGGGCGATTTCGAATTTTCCGGCTGATCGATGCGCCTCTGCCGGCCTCGCTTTCACGCCGGTGTTTAGGATCAAAAGCTTCGTGTCGTCGGAACTGCGTTGTGCGATTTAAGAAGCTTGCGAGTTGGGGATGATTTATACTTACTTCTGTTATTTTTTTAGTTTTTTTTTTTGTTTTTTTTTTAGCTTCACATCAATTTCAAAAAATATTCAATTTGAAAGGGATATACTGTTTAAGAGTACACTTACACTTATTAAAAATAAATTTCAGAATAATTGAGGCTCTGGATGCAAGAACCGATGATACGCTCGAATACGTGGAAAAGTATTGTCCAAAAGGGTCAATTCTAAAAATCCTTCGAAACTGATCGTCTTAAACAATACTTCTGTTCGTATTCGAGCGCATCGTCGGTTATTGCATTCGGAGCCTCATTTGGAGAATATAAAAAATTTAATGATTATTAAATAAATGTGATTTTATTCGATAATTTATAGTGGTATTAAATATAGCAATTAAAAGGATAAAAGGATTAAGTATTTCTTTTATTATTCTTTGCTTCTTTTGTTTATTCTCAACCAGCTATTTTGAAATTCTATTGTTTTATGTTTATTAAAAAAAATAGTTAAAAGTAAAGCAGATACGAAAAAAGGATTAAAAAATTTATTTTTATCATAAAGTCATCTACGAGAAAGAATTTCAACAATTTACCTTGCTACGTCGAAGTAAAAGTTTCTTTCACGTAAAGTCAGGTAAAAATAGTCCACAACTGGGAGCTCGAGCGGTCGCCGCGTTAATTTAAGCGTATAACTTCGAAACTATCCCCGGTCTCGAGTCAGTCCCGGCTGTTCTTCATTCTTCGATCTCCAATTTCCGCGTATCTTCCAAAAAACAAAAATAAATAAATAAATCTTAAGCATGGCATATAAGGGAGGAAAACTCTCAACAAAAATGGCGTTGATGTCGCTGTCAACCCAAATATTTCTTCCAATAGTTACGTTGTTCTAAATTGTTTCCATTACTTTTCGCCAACATGTCCAAAAAATAAACTATTGGCAGCCAGTAATTGATTTTAGAAAGGGTATTGAGAAAGTAGTATTGAAAAACCCGTAAGAATCTCTTAACCGTAAAAATTTGCCATTCTATAAAGGGAATCCAGGCACAGACTGACATGGTAATATTGAGCTACTTTTTAACATATAATATCATCAAAATTAATCCGAAAATCTCTTCGATCGATGATTCTCTTAGATTTACATTTATGATAAAATACATTACAAAGAGAAAAAACTACATAAAAATTACCAGATAGTAATTTACAGTCATAGGAATACAGATGTATTATACCATACTGTACAGTACAATTTTCTATAAATATAATAAATTCTACTAGAAGTAATCCTAAGTATACATACATCAAAATTTACTATATTTTTAGCAGTTTTTACCGGTTTTTACTATAGAGTATGGTAATTTTTATCTGAGAGTCGCAGTTTGTGGTCACCATCCCGGACAGGCAGTAATTTTTAAAATACTTTTTTCTCAGTGTATATCTCACATCAATAAATCTCTTATTACAGTTATTTTTACTCAAAATTCTTACAATTTTTCCACTAAAATATCCTCAGCGTACAAGAGAGAGAGAGAGAGAGAGAGAGAGAGAGAGAGAGAGAGAGAGAGAGAGAGAGAAAGAAAGAGAGAGAGAAAGAGATAATCTCCATATCGAGATTTTAACCTCGACTTGTCGTCGTAGGCGCGGGCACGCAAATGAGCAGTGGCGTTGCTTCCTCCCCCGTCCGCTGCACGCTCCGCTGAAAGGGACTGCGCGACGTCGCGCCGTAAGTGGATCGGAAATTGCCGCGGAGATTGCGGATACACTGCAGTTAATGTACCGCAAGAGCCCTCGCCGCCGCCGGCGCTTCGTCAGATACTTATCGAGAGTACACTATCATAAATCTAATGTCGCCGACGAAGGGGTGGGGGTGGGGTGGTATAGGGTGCAGCCACTGCCTACCGGGACTTAGCGGAGTGGCAAGCAGGCGCGCCGAAAAGCTGCTTGCGCCGAAAGTGGAGAGGGGGTGGGGTTAGGAAAGGGGTGGGGGGGTGAAGCTGAGCGGCTTTAGTGCTTTTAGTCTGCCTTGATGTTTTCATCGTGCGCGTTAACGCGATCTGTCGTAACCTTTTTCACGCTCGGCGAAAATTTCTCCCTTCTATAAGTGTACATAGATTTGCGTTGCCCGCTCTCATGCTTTTGTGTTGTATATATACCGGTTTACTCGATGGTGTTCCATTTGTTTTGTTTGTTTTATTAATAATTACGGCACTTCGCTGAATACTCGTGTACATTTTTCGCGAAAATTTGGTAGCGCTTTTTGTTTACCCGCGGGTTGAGCGATATATTATACAGGGTAGTAGTACGTTTTAATCGATCCGTGCTTTTTTTTTCTGGTTTATGAAATATGGAATGCGAGCAGTTCTGATCGCAATGCCCATTAGTATTACTAACCAGGAGAGTGATACACCACCGGATTACCGATTTGGAAGAGACTTAAATAAATTTTTTCTTCTGCTTTAATAAATCAAAAAAAAAAAATCCTCTGTAGAATAATGATCTTCAAAATGAAGCTTTAAGTCAAACTTGTTTTTTCGAAATCATTTTTCTTTCATTTCGCCTTTGCCACTCGGACGATGGACGAAGTCATTAAAATACAGTATGCTTTTTCGCTTGTACTTATTTTTAATTTTTATGCGAGTGCACTGTTCCTTTTGATGTGCTCACTCAAATTTTGAGCGACGCGAAGCACATAAATCCGCCCGGTAAAGGGCATCGCTGAAAGGCGCTCACCAAAAATTCGTGTGAACTTTCGAACTGAGTTGCGTGATGGGCAACCCTCTCTGACTGTGAATATTCACTGGTATATGGGTATATCGAATCGGATGATATGCGAGATTCACTGCGAAGGTTTTTCTGCCTAGGCTTTAATGGTGACATGAAAATGTTGCTCGAAATCAAAATTAAGTGTTGCTTAGAGTTATTTATTTTTTTTTTTTTAATTTGCAACGATAGGTTGATGAAAATTTCATACAAAGAAACTACTGCCAATTAGTACTTAGATTCCTCAGACTTGATTTAAGCTTTCATTTTTTTAATATTATTATATAGTAATAATTCTTTTATAAGCTATTAACTTTAAAGTTTTTGAATATTTTCTCTATTTTAACTATTCTCTATTTCAAAATACTTCAGGAAGAAACAATTTTTTCTATAAACTCATGGATGATCACTTTGTTATTGTTATACCCGAATAAGAAGATGGAATAATTCAGTACTAAAAAATAAGCAATAGTTTGTTAAGATACATTTTATTTAAAGGAAAATTTTTACATTGAAATTTTCAGATAATAAATAGTAAAATATATTTCTAAATGCAAATATATAAAGTAATATTAGTGATATGTTCAAAGTGCTTTAATAAATAAGGAAGACCAGTGGAAATAAAAATTATAATTTTAATGGCGAAAAATTGCTTATCCGTAATTATTAAATTTGTATCTATACCTATTCATTTCTTCAAATAACCACATAACTTTGTATATTTCAAACACTTTACCGAATACATTCTTCTTACTCATTCATGCATAGTTTTATTTTTTAGTTAGTTTTTTTATTTTTCCAGTTATTAAACTATATGATAAGTGCTTGAAAATTGATTCTTTTAATGCTTTCTAAAAAGTGTATCTAAAAAAACTTATAAAAATTAGAGTTTATATAATTATAAACTCACTTATAAAAATTAGAGTTTAACGATTGAATAGATAATAAAAATTACGTTTTTTTTTTGAATTTTGACTGTTTATTTGTACAATTAATAATCCATCTTGATTCATGCATGGATTTTAAAAACAATGAAAAATCATAACTGAACACTACCTACGCTATCCTTTGGAGTAAACCACTTTAAAAACTGTATCATGCAAAATAAAACTCCAATCTAATTTTCTGTATTATCGAGAAAGTTTTCTATATAATTAATCATGCGAAAAATATAAAGATAAAGAAATACTTTTCTTCTTTTTTATTTACATATGCAACTCACTGTATAGAAAAATAGATCATCTTTTATCAATTTTTTTTTAAACAAAATGCAAAAATGTTATTCAATTCCTTTAACTTTCTAAGGAAATTAAACGGTGTTATGACAGTTTCAACAAGAGAAGTACCCAAAAGAAAGCACTGACCGTTTTTATCAGTTGTGACATATATTCAGCGGAATATATTTAAATAATAAATGTAGCTTTTTCACATCCCTCTTTCTTAAAAAAAAAAAAAAAAAAAATTATAGGACAACTCGACTTAAATAGAAATCGTTCAATACATATCATTTTTAAGGCTAGATTAAGCTCGCAAAGCACCTTATATTTTGCTAACGCAATTAATTTTGATGGAAATCGGTCAGATTGCGCTCCCACGGGTACCTTTGGTAAGTTGTATGATCACCAACTGTTGATATACTGTTGATTGTACCGTTTGTTCACATAAAACTGTAAGAGATGGATGTGTAACAGGTTCGATTTATTTCTTAAATCGCTATACATAATATCATTGATCTTCAGTCAAGTTTGAGTATCTCATTCTTATAAAAAGTTATTTGTTTATTTGCTCACTCAATTATTATATTTTCGATTCACTCGTGTTCTCCATTAAAACGTACTATAAAAATATAATAGATTTTTAACAGTGATCTCGACAAGTATTGCTGAATACTTCATTAGTGTATATAAAACACGTGTAGTGTATAAAAACTCTTTAGTGATTTTTTTTAAATAACATTTCACATCAGTCCTCTCGTAAAATTGATAATGGAATATAATATCAAGAATATATTCTGTTATAACATAATTAACAGTTACTGAGCTAACATTATTTCATATCATTATTAATTCATTTAAATTTGAAATGTATTAAATAATTATTTTATCAATTAACAATTTACAATAGGATTGATTTCACTCGCAATATATACATAGTTATTATATGTACACCATTCCTGTCGAAAACGAAGCAAAGCGTATTTTAAAATATGTGCTTCGGAGGCCCTAATCATCCTGCAAGAAAGTTGCATGCATTTTTTCGTGATTCTGTGATAAGAAACAATGTTTTCAGCAAAATCCGTCGGACTTTTCTTTTTTGCAGGTGCAGTATAAATTCGCTTATCACTGGGATAATTCTTCTGTTCTCGACTTGTTCCACAAGCTCGTATCACCTTTTGAACCAACAGTATAAATTAATTCGCAATCTGCAAAATTCTCTGTGCTGGTATTCTTTTTTCGCTTTTCGACGATCGATTATTGTAGAAAGTCTTTGGTTACGTAGCGGCTAACAGAGATCACATGTGCTATAACAAAAACATTTTTCATTCTTAAAATAAAATTCAATATTTAGAAAAGTGTTATAAGTCAATAAAATACATAAAAAGATATAGTTTATATTAATATAAATTCAAATTTGTAGCTTTTTTCAAATATCTTTTTTTTAAATCCTTAATACTTGTTGTGCAATTGATAATATTATTCTAACTACACGATATAAATTTATTTATTTTTTAATGTATATTTTAGTCATTATATTTTTTATCAAGTGAATCTTTATAACTCAATGCTTCTACAATATTTTAAAGTACCTAGTCTATTAGGTAAACCTGTTCAAATTCAAATGACTGATGTTCACCTTCTTTGTTTCGTAAGATGTTTAAAAGGTAATTATATGAAAGATAATTTGAAATAATATTGTTACAAAATATGACAGTAACCATAACCACCAATAAATAAACCTCACTCAATTTCTTGTTAGTATCAAAATAATAGAAGATTTGCGTTCTTTTGTTATTATTACGCATGTGTATAAAAAGTGTTAGTAAATAATTTTCCCTTGCGAATTTGTCCTGCAGAATATCTAACAGACATAGATATCACGTAGCTTTTCCTACAGTAACTACATTATGAAAATTCCTGTAAGCTTTTCACGTTTAAATTTTCTGCAGGTATCTGATGGAAATCCTATACGAAGTCCTATAGAATAGGATTCATAGATTTCCTACAGTATCCATAAGATTCAGAGGTTCTCCATACGTAATTTTCTGTAGGAAACCATGAAGGATTTTTTTCAGTTAATATATGAGCAATTCTACAAAAAATAAGCACTTTTGAGGTCGATCCATGATTAAAAATTTTGGATCAGGCACGCGTTCCGGACCCGGTGCATTCTCTTCTATATACCTTTCTTAACAGAGAAAAATTGTTGAACACATATTACAG
>JAWWEN010012324.1:0-23139 GCA_035582955.1 Sycophila texana | reverse complement strand
GAACGAAACGATGGATAATTCTCAATTTAACTAGAGATGCAGACATCTCTATGAGAAAGCATTGTGCCAGTGCAGTTAGCAGCGTTTTTTTATATTCATTTAATGCAGTTTTACTACTACTTGCCCAAGTCTCTATATCTACTTGTAATAAGCAAGTACTACTTTAATATCACACGCTAAAGTAACCGGTCGATATCTCGCTCGATATAATCTCAAGATTTTCAATCAGATAATCCAGTAATCAATAATAAAAATTGGCAAAATAAATAATCATCTGCGTACGATAATTATGTACTCCTGTAATTAATATTCGCTGCGAATTTCGCGCAATTAATTACGTATTAAGTTTTTCATATACTGATATTTTAATAAATATCAAACACATATTAAATGTGCGCTCGATATTAAAAAAATTAATTTCAATTTAACTAAGTAAATAAATGTAGCTCCTCGATAACGAATTCAATCAATCAAGAACGATCAATTAGCTGCACGTGCAATTATTTTAAAAAAAATAATAATAAGAAACCGCATGCCTTTTACATTTAATAACAATAGATAACCCCTTCCTATAGCCACGAAGCGGCGAAGATTGCACGTTAGCTTGGCGCCCGATGACGAGGAAAAGAATGCCCCAGTCGTGCACAAGCGGAGGTAAAGTGTTTATGTAAAATTCATAGGCGCGCGTGCTACTACAAATGGTGAAGGGAGGAAAAACGTTCGTCGAGTGTGAATATCCCGTGGTGCGTGCACGCGGGAAACGATTGCACCTAGAGTAGCGGCGTTATAGCCTCGCCAGACACTAATTCCGTTTCCCGTTACTTTTTTTTTTTCTCTCCCTCCGGCTCTTTTGCGCGCGCGACAGTAGGAGCGAGGGTTCGATGCGAGAGGTTCGCGCCTCGGAATTACGCTGTGACTATATTTATACAATGCGGTGGGCCCGGCGTACGTGGCTCTTGAGCTCGCTACACACAAAAAACGAAAAACAAAGCTGTCCGCGAGGTGATTAACTCTTCCTTTCACCACAAAGGCGAAACAATAAAAATTGATGTGAAAAATAAATGCTCTGTGAAGTTGTGATTCTTACTTACTTGAATGACGTTCCGGCTGTTTTTTTTCTCACCAGAAGAATGCTGCACTTGTAGGTCGTGGATTCGAAGAACATATGACCTGGTACCGTATCTTTGAATAACACAGTTATGTAAGAGATTCTTACGCATCATAGTGTAATTGTACTTCGACTGTGTATAGGTAATAATAGAAAACAGTTTATAAAGTTTCTGTAAAAAACAAGTGTTAATTATTGCGACCGTGAATAGTATGGAACCATTGACACTGTTAAGGCAAAGGTACAATTGTCTAAACAAACATACTTTCAGTAATTGTTTTCGCGAATCGAGGATATACAGCCTGACCTCAGGTGTTACCTATTATCTCATGTGCCTAATTAGTAATTGTTCAATTTGACTTTGGCAATTTCATAGCTTCTTACCCTCTCCTCTGGATTCGCATTGATCTGCGTATCACTTTGGTGGATCCAGGATGACGCTCTTACCGGACGAGTTGACGAACTCCAGCCTCTTTGGCATCAATCAGTCGAACTGGCTGGGTTAAGACAAGTGGAAGCCTTAAAACCAAAACAGTTAAGACACTCGCTAGACGCAAAGTCACTTGAGTAAGTTAGGATATTTCTGCAAGTGTTCTCTCTCGTTAAGCAGAATAAACTTCAGTTCCAACTTTGAGGTAAACTCGCAATATCAATAAATTAGAGTAAAAACAAAGTTTAAGTTAAAAGTACCTTCATTAAAAGGTCTATAACAACGTAAGTAATAGGATCACTCGCGCCTCATAAATATATATTAATCCACGTTTTACAATGAAAGAAGCTAAATGAAATTTCGAAAGTCAGCAGTAAATCGTAGAGCTTATTAATAATGAATTGATTGTTCGGAGATCAAAATACAAGCAGGGCTTTACACGGTCATGATAGAACTTATGTATAGGGTGATTAGATTTCGCGCGATAGGTCCAATGAATTTACGCTGAATTGATTCTAGCCCATCAATTGGTTGTTCCGTGAGTGGCAACCAAATTATAGTTTTAACTTTCCGCTAGTTTGATTTTATCGTGCAAATAACTGCATACCTATTATCCATTCAGTTAGAAATAATGCACTAAAAATTAATGATTCTCAGAACATTAAACGTTTCTAATTGAAATTATATTGCCGAAATCTAAAATATTATCTTCATTTTACATTAAAAAAAAGGTTATATAAAAACTGAAGAAAGATAAAAAATAAACGCCATTACCAATTTCCCTTTATTTGCGATTAATAGATCATGAATTTGAACTAGAAGCCCATTCTGTGCAGTACAGAATTAGTGTTACACTGATATCCAACTAATAAAATCTTTACAGCAATGAAGAATCCCTTAAATGCAATGCCAAGAAAGTAATCATAAAACAAATAATTAAGTACCAACTCTAACAATGGATACTTATTTGGCGAAGGAAATGAGTTGCTCTTCTTCAGAAACAATTTGCAAAATGTCAGTGTCGATTTTTTTTTTCTTAACGATCGACCATCCGCAATCTCGAGTAAACAGTCTTACTCTCAGTCGCTTGGCGTACCGACGAATAAAAGAAGTGCGAGCGATTCGGTGCGACGAGGGACGAGCCAACTACCGCGACGTAAATAACACCGCGCGATTGTTTTTACTCCACCGGCACGTGGAGTACTCTCTTCCCCTTTTTTTCCGGTGCTTTATCGATTTACCAAGCGGTTAGCTAATGGCAGTGCCTTAATTACACGACTAAATATAGTTCAATCACGCTGGAGCGCATTTTAAATTCTTAATGGCAGTGGCGAAGAAAGCGAAGGTAGAAAGAAAGAGAAAAAGCACCACAGAGAGAGAGAGAGAGAGAGAGAGAGAGAGAGAGAGAGAGAGAGAGAGAGAAATGAAAAAGGGTTGGTCACTTCTGCTGGGGAAGGAGGACAGTAGAGGCGCGGTCAGCAGCCTATTAGCTCTTTAGTACGAGTGGAGGCAATAAAACGCACTGGCTCGTGACGATCAAAGGCTGTTGCGAATCAGTCGTTCGTGAAGCCCGAAGACAATCCCCCCGAGTTGCCCTCCTTTTCTTCTTGATCAACTCGACCGTAGGTGACTCTTGGCCATGCCTGCGACTACCGTGCGTGCTCTCCTCGGAAATTGACAAACTTGATTGAAATGACCAAACGCCACGTAGGGTTATTCGGCGTCGAACTATTCCGGGGAGCATTTCTCATTAACTCTTTAGTGCCGTCCTTGTTCAGCTCACTTCGTACTTTTTCTTTATTGTCTTATTATCTTGAATCGTTGAAGTTCAGGAAAGCGTAAAAGGTTGCGCGTATAAGTAACCTGCAAGCTTCTGGATAATTGTAATTTAAATTCTTTTTGAGGTTGCGAACTATTGAAATGTTGGAGAGACGCGTATAAACTGTTTTCCATAAAATTTAAGGGTCTTGTTTTGTTTCGCTACGCGGAGCTCGAAAAAAGTTGTACTAAATCTAATCAGCCGTCGGATTTGATTGTTGAACGGATTTGTGAGCACTTTCAGTTTTTTTTTCTAAAACAAGTGTACATCGTAAACTTCCTTTAAGAGCGAAGTACTAACGATCTGGGTTACTACGTACGTAATGTCACAACTATAAAACTTTAAATTGAGTGCTTATTCTTTATTTACATTTCCTCCGAGAATTAACTAGTTATTACTTGAATTTAATGAGAAAGAAATTCTCTTTTTTTTTACATATTTAAAGGACATCCGGTGTTTTTTTTAATACGCAAAAACCTTTTTTTAATACACGGACAAATAAAATAAGTGTTGATTTATTATTTAATATTATTCAATGCGCAATCTGACAGTACTATTTTTTATAAAATCACAAGTTCATAAGGAGTTCCATCTATTTTTGCAGAAATTTGTCTTTTTCTTTAAAAATGTAAGCTTAGAAAATTGTTGAATTCAATGCAATATTTCACTAAAAAGTTTCTAATATACCACTCTAAATATAAATGTTTTCGTTAGCTATTTTGCGGATCTACGAGATTTACAGCGAAGTATTTTTAAAACCAAAAAATAAAGATAGATCAGTTGACGGATCATTTCACGTCTGTTTATTTTGATTTTTGAATGCTATTTTAAAGTAAAGATACCGGATGACGTTTTCATTGTTATTCGCAAGTTGCTGGAACGTTACGGAGTAAGTATAACGCTTCTTGAGCTACTTGAGCAGTTTCGAAACTAACTTACCAGCGCTAATAAATTTAAATTTAATTTATATTTTTTCCCGGAAGATTTCAGTAAGGTTATTTATTGCAGTGCCTCGTTTACCGCACAATTCTGATGAAATCACCACCCCTGAGATACAAAAATCTAATCTGTGGGAATGTCGTACAAAGTATCTCGTCCATTATCCGAAACGTCTACATCGACTGCCACCAATTTGAATAATTGACTGTGTCTCGAGGAACAGCTTAGGGGTTGCGTCTAATTTCTCCCCACCCGCACGTCTTACTTTAAGTTGTGTGCGTTCCCCCACATCCTTCTCGACTCTCCGTGTCGATGACACCTGTAACGGCGATAGTGTTTAATATGCAAAGCCGTTGCTTGATCCTAGAGACAGTAGTGTCAATGTCAGTTGAGTCGATAATATGAAAGATTGGAAAAGATGTATAGAAGCTTGCATAACAGCACTGTGATAATATATAGGTACAAAATACTTAATAATCTGTTGTGTAAAAAAGAAATAAAAATCTTATGAACAATTTTGAGTAGTAATCTTTTTATTACACTCTATTATAATGTACATTATAACAGGTTTTAGCATGGTTTTAATTATTTTGTCATTAATAAATCTTTACAATATTAAATCTTGATAAATAGCATAAAATACGGTTTAAAAAGCTTACAATGCAAGTGCGGAAAAATATGAAGATTGTATGTGGAATGATTCATGTGCAGTGGCAGTGTTCGTTGATTGTCCGTTGCATTGTTTCATTCATCGCACTGGATGAGTTCTGCAAAGCAGCACATATGAAAAACCACAGAGCGGCAAGAGCTCTGCAAATCGTCCGTTGTCATGGGTACAATTAACTGACTTGCATCGTGATTGCAGCAAGTACGGATCGAAAGTTCACAATGCAATAAAATTTTTATTCTCATATTTATTTAGTTCAATCTGGAATAAGAGGCCAAATTGAAAGTCCTACTAACTTTAAAAGTTAGAACTACGTCATATCTTAAATTGTAAAGAGGAAATATTTTTTATTTTTATTATATCTGAAGGATTGATTTAAAAAAAAAAAGAGAGAAAGTTACAAACAACGATTATTTACTTTGAAAAACTTTCCTTCGAGGGTAGTTAATAATCCTGTCGAAACAAAGCATATCGGGGACAAGCCGCCGGTTGCTCAAGGAAACCATTAGTCCATTGATTCTCAAGTCGGGGCAATATATTTCTTAACTGCATCGCGATGCACGTACACATGCGCTCCCGCACGCGTACTCGCGTATACCTGAACAAACCGCACGCGGAAAGCGCAGCGGACGGTGGAGCTCAGCCTTCGAACGAGGAAAGTCCACCAGCACTATATCACAGTCGTGGCGCCGTGCGAAACTGCGGCTACTTATCATCGACAGGTTCGGGAAACCAAGAACGTATTTGCCACCCCTTTTCCCTCCAGTTCTATTTAGGGTGCCTCCCTGGATTTCTAGCATCTGACTCGGGGGTTGGAGCAGGTTTATGTGTGCGAATAGCCTGGCAGGCCCGGGAACTTCCAAATTAACTCTGCGGCAAGTTTAACTCGCTGCAACTTTCCAGTGCATTTAAGAGACGACAAGATTTTACGAAAAACTTGGCATGATAGACGTCGTGAAAAACTAATGTAGACGCAAAATTGCAAATTGTTCTTGGCGATCCTTTTATGGAGATGAGCTTGATGAAAATAACAGTAGGTTAGTTAACGAACTCGAGTCACTAAAATAGTATAGTAAGTTTCTTTAAGGAAGAGCTTTATGAATGTTATAAAACTGTATATTTAATATAAAAACATTTGAATGTTAAATTGTATTTTAAAGTTGCTATTACAAAATTAAGTGGTTGAATACACTTAGAAAACCATTTCTAATCAATCTCATTAGCAAGTATTTAGCCGTAAGGTAAAGGTCAAAGCGGCTAGATACGTTTTGATAGGACATTTCGAAAATCTCGTGACCCATCGATGTATCGCTGCTTCTGTAGCGACTGATCGTCCAGAGCACTGCTGACCGTTGCGGTCGCTTTGATCCCGTGAATGATATTGAGATCAATGAACTCTACAATCTAACTGCGTAAATTGAAAATCAATCATTAGTTCACGATATTGTACCCACGTTTTTGCGCAATAAGCAACAGAGAGCTTTTCTGGCTGGAATTTGAAGTCATAGGAAATATTTAAAGAAAATCTTTAGATTCTACCAGGGAAATACTGTGCTTTTATTGACTTCAACAATTCTGTTCACATTGAAGTCACTCAATGTCGCATTCCATTACCGCATTTTACGTCTATTTTCTACCTTTCGAGTAGGTAGTGATTTCCGTCGTGTGAAATATTTTCTCTGATTGTACAAAATCCCAACCTTATCTTCAATACCGGATGTTTTTCAGTTGATTGCTTTTATACACTCTGCGCTTCGTCAACCCTTTAAGAGTTACGAAAGAACAAATTCTATTTTGAGGAGTGACGTGATACCATGTAAACCTGACTATGAACTTGTACTATATATATACACAGTGCAATTATCTAAACAGCCATATAGAAAAGTTAAAAACACATTTTTCTTTTTTATTTCTAGATATAAAATTCTTTTACTTTTAAGTTCTTTTTAATGGCATGTGTAAGTATATCGATATCTTAATCCTTTTCTTTACATTTCACGGAACGCTAAAATGCCAATCTCAGATCTACAGCTATTCCAGCGAAAAGGATCTGCTACTTTCAATCTCATTAGATCATATATATCCAAACTTTACATTTACCATTTTAAATAACTCTTTTACGATAGCGAGAAATAAGTAGCCCTCGAAGGTTTCAAACTCGAAGGTTTGATCAATTTCCCAAAAGATGATCGGGAAAGCGAAGTAAATCGTTACGAGGATAATCGCTCAGGGCCGATAAAACTTTAAAAAGGATAAGACTCTTTAAGCTTCGTGAGAAATGGGAAATTCGCGCTTTAAAGAAAGACTCCTTCACGGGAGGATATCCATACATTCAATATATCCGTCGAGGGGATTTCTTCAATTTTCATCTTTAGAACGGAGCTCTGGAAAATCTTGAATTCCACGGCGCATTCGCGCGAGTTATACGTGCGACTTAGCGACGTTTTTTTATATATATATCTGGCAGAGCGCTTCTTATAACGCGAATCGCGAGATAAAAAAAAAAGAAAATAATAAAGCAGAGATGAGCTGCTCCAGTCTTCGCGCATTTCCAATCTTCGAGTTATAATTTAGCCTTGGGTGCACGCTCGACTGCGCACTTTTTAGAATTCAATATATACCGATATTTATTCGCCTGAATCTCGCTGCGCCATAAGTTACACGCATATTCGCGCCAGACCCAGATGGCTTGCACCGAGGCGAGAACGCAGTATCCGCGCCCGTAGCAGAATATGCGGAAATATGTGTATTGCGAAGTGAATTGTTAAGACTTGGGAAAATGAAACTTTGATGCATTTCATTGTTCTCCGTGGAGATGAAGGCAATTTGTCAGTCAGAAGAAGCTTTTCTGCTAAAAAATCGGGAAGATCACCCATCGCTAGATGATCGCGTTTTTATTGCCCGCGATGAGCATGCAAATTTTTCAATTACACGGCGCTTACTGGGTATATCGAGCACTTCGCGAGCGATACTCCCAATACGAAATTCGGATTATCAAACAAACACAATAGCAATTTCAGGGCGCATTGTGTTTCTTCAAATTTTCATTTTCTATTTATTCAAATTCTCCGGGTACCCACCGGCAGGCAGCATGCATTATTCAGCATCAGGACTTCCTTATATATTTCGCATCGAGCCTGGGGATGCCTGCTTGCACACGACGTCAAATAATATCTTGATTTGCAAAAGTAGATTATGAGGAACAGAAAGGGAGTTAGGGTGTGCGGCCAAAAATGTACATTCCCTTATAAACTTTCAAAAGTCTTGCCGCGAGTCTGGGGTTGGCGCTCGCATTTCCGAATAAAAGAGAGATGCCCTGCTGCTCGCGGTACTATACCGAGTTCCTATGTATAGGTAGGAGCGCATGCGGGAATCTTTAGAGAGAGAAAATCTTTACTCTTTGCTCTATATTCGCCGAAATATTCACAGATGCAGCTAATATATTTTATCTCTCTTTTATCTCCGTCTTTTAATTGTGTAGTTCTCTGTATGTATATTTCATTTTTATCGTAAATAATTCAACGCTGCTCATAAAAAAGAGAACTGTAAATTATAAAAAAAAAAAAAATTAAAAATGTAAAAACTTTTTTATTTATCTTTTAATTGCTTATAATTCTGTAGGTATTATATCATTTTTAAAATAAATAATTCCACTCTGAGGGAAACGTAAATTATACTTAAATAACAAAATGGAAATGCAAAAACGTTAATAGCAATGAAATAAAAGCAACATCAGTGTAACCGACATTTCGTAACAAATAGAATATATTTTTCGCTCGCATGCTGAAAAGGTATTCTTTATTACGTGCTGTTATGCGTATAGGTACATGCTTTTATGGCTAAACGCTTGCTGCAAGCTTATATCGTAAAGCACAATTATATCATTAATATTCCAATATTTGTTTGCGCGCGCATGATCAGCGAGGCGGGGAAAACATTTGCCAGCGGAATGCTTTATGCTATTGCAGTCGAATAAATTTATGCATTCCCGTAGCAGCTTAGCTATAACGCGGTGGCGTGCTTGGCAAAAACGCCCGTCGACGCGACTCTCCTGCTATAGTCTAGCGTGGCTGGAAGTCGTATTTCGAGTTGTTTCGTCTGTTTTCGTAGGGAAACGCCACAGGAAGCGTACTACTCAGCTCGAATTTCCCGCAGGATCTCTACCGGAAGTAGACACGGAAAAAGACTTTTATACCGACATCTTTGAAAGAAAATACCAGTTCAATACGTTTCTTAGCTGAAATTATTTTTAATTATCCCTGTACCGAAAGATTTTATGGTAATTATTTAGAAGGTGCGCTCGATACTTTACGGACGTTGAAAAAAAAAAATTCCCCGCAATCTATTTTCCTCTAGATTTTGTGTTCATGCTACGACTACTAAATCATTATTTTAATCAACAATAAAACGGTTACTAAAAAGAAACACGAGTCCATGCCGAAAATTTTCTAAATCTCGATATTTGTTTAACTGTATTGACACAACGAGGTCGTTACTATTCCATATTAGTGTACATCGAAAGGTATTTAGTGGCCTCAATAACTCTTTACAGTATTGCATCCATACGCATTTCGATGTTACAGATTGATGCGGGCATTAGATCTGCGTGGATGCAGGTTTTTCCCGTACGATAAAGTTTATTGAAAAAAAAATCGATTTTCTTTACTAACACTTATTGGAATTAAAAAAAAAATTAAGCATCGGCTATCATCAGCTTATTGCCTTTTTTCCGTTTAATTCCCTTTACATGGAACTGGGAGTACGCTGGATCGAAAAGCAGAAACAAATGACGCGGAGAGTGGTTGGATTATCCTCCTGAAGCTGCACATCCGACTATATTTCTCAGCGTCCTATTTAAAGAGCTTTGTTTTCGATTGCAATGCATTATTCATACGCTTAATAGTTTTGAGGGCTCGAAACTTTTTTTAGTGCAAGAGTATGTGGGGATGACTTACATTGGCTTTACGAAATTCTGCAGAAAATTGCAACGAGATTGTTAGAACACGTTGAGCGGGCTTTGTGAATAAACTCCTTTCATGGTTTTGTTTATATATGGTGGGTGGTCAATTTTAATGATAAAATTTATCGATTGTCAAATTGCGTATAAATAAATAAAAAAATGGACTGTTGTTTGTTATTAAAAAGTAAGAGTCATACTGCGATTACCTGTACACTCATAGGGAACTATCTTGTAAAAGTTACGGTGAAGCTTCTCGTAAAAATTACATAAAAAATGTAATTCAGGAACGCTTTTCAAGCACTGAAAACTTTTACGGGAAAATTCCTGCAATTTTTATCTGAAATTTGAACTGCTGGCGAAGCTTTGCAATGTTTACAAGAGAAGTTCTGTAAAAATTACAAGGAATTTTCATCAGAGATTACGGCTAAATTTACCGTAAAAAATTCGGAGCTTTTCTTGTTAATATTAAAAAGCTTCACGAACAGTCTAAGTTTCAATAAAAAGTAAGCTTGCCGTAAAAATTACGGAGCTTTTCTTGATCAGGTCAAAATTTAGTTAAAAATTACAGGAATTTTCCCGTAAAAATTTCCTGTGCTTGCAAAGCTTTCCTCGATTACGTTTTTTCACATAATTTTTAAGAGGAGTTACACGATAATTTTTACGACAAAAATTCTTTCATTGTACAAACAGTTGTTATTTGTCAGTTTTAATGCATTGCAAACACTACTAAAAAGTATTATTAGCATCATTTCGCCGAACTCTAGAACTGCAAGAAAAATGTAAGCGTGGAAATTATGAACTTAACCGTGTATCTGCCAGGAAACACTTCTCTTTTATGAGGGAGTAATATGCGCTCCTCCTGCGTTTTTCATTAAAGGAGTCACAGCAGCCCTACATGGCTGCGGTGACGAAAGACTTTCTTGCTTAGGCAGCTGAGCTGGGCCAGCTGAGAATGATGATGTGACTGGGTAAAGCAAGCTTTAAGACTGCATTTAATCAGTGCTTTGGCGCTCTACATTTCGTAAAAATCTTGCAGTAAAATATACTACAATTATGGTAAAAAACTGCTGTAAAATGTAGTAACACTGTAGAACGTACTCACTTTCGAATAAAAACTGGTATTTTGTATGTACAGTGAAAAAAGAATATTTCGTTATCTTCAAATTTTCTCTTAGAATTTAACAACAATAGAAATTTTAGTCTGAACTAAATTTACATGTGCGCTTTACAAGCTTATTTTTTTAGTTCAAAAATTAGCAAACCAAATAGACAGTCGTGACCGCTTTTCGTGCTCATCGAATTCGAGATTTCGGGGTTTAATCTGAAAGCTTCAATTAGACTGTGTTGTTGTGGATTTTAGTATAAAAACTTATAATAAATGTTTCGGAATGCAAAATTATTACGCATGTATCTTAATAACTCTTGCAATCAACTTAATCAATATAAAAATTGATTCTTTGCTAATCGAGCACGGATCTCGGTGACTACAAAAAGAGCTACAAAATGTAGCATTTTCTAGGTATATAATAAATTTTACTAAACATTTTTCCGAGTGAACTTCCTCGAGAGAATTTTAAATCAGCCGAAAGAGCCGCTACAGTCTGGACGTCTAAAATGAGATAAATACGTACAGAGGAAGAAGCAAAAACGATGAGAGGAAGAGTAGGACGGGCTGTTGTGCCTCACGTCCAAGTATACTTATATCCAGAAAATATTTTGGCATTTTAGAAGCTTATACGGTTTATTTTAATGGATTTTTCTTTATATAGCCCGGAAATACTGTCTAAATATTTATATTGTAAATTACTTACCTAACTGAAATTGCATTAAAAATCTTTTTACGATCTTTACCAACCTAATATTTTCATCCTATATTAAACCGGCAGTCTTTCGAATAATTCAATTTAAAAAAAAAATAATAGTTTACTATAAATTGTTATGATAAAGTTAAGTCAATTAAAATTTAAGTCTTTACTCTTAATTAAAACTCGACAGACGTTAATTACAGCCAATTTTTATTTACGAAGATGTTTTCATCAACCCCAAATGGATCACGGTTTTTAAGGAACGAATTAGTCAGGTTGATAGATCACACGTGATGCATTGTAATTAAAATCTTTACAAAACCCATTTACCACATTTTCCACTCCGTTAATCAATAAAAGCACGTTCAGAGGATAAGATATATAAATCCCTATTAAAAAAAAACCAAGTCTATCACCTCATACATGTTTACCTCTTCGCCAAAATCAATATTTGATAAACACCGCAAACTTGAAGGATTACTCAGGGAGTCGCAAACGCACAAGTTACAGGGCGCTACTGTACTGCGTCAGGTGATAGCAGGTCACACAACCTGCGTCGGTAAATCCATCAATCTCCTTCACCTGAGGCAGCTCGCTTGCACCTGCACCCGGTAGATATATAGTCACAGTCTTGCAGAGCCGCGACGACCGCGGGGTCTCGGTCGGTACACACACCGAGAGGAGCGCTGGCTTCCATCGGCCTGCGCGATCGTTTCACTTGGCCTTGTAGTTTCCTCCGACCTCGTCTGATGGCGTGGCCGACCGCGTTTACCCTGCCCATCCGGCCCGTGCGTGGGAGTCGCTGGTGCAGCCCACCTAACACCCTCCGCCACCCCCACCCCCTTTTTGGAACTCCGCCGGCGGGTCTTCGTGCACACGCGAGCCTGCAGGAGTGCGATTAAGTGTGTGCGCGCGCGGCGCAGCCGCGTTTTAGCTTACCCGCCAGGGAATTTTATTTCCGCGCGACACGCTTTCGCACGGTGCTTTTTCATGCCGGCCGTCATTGTTTGCCGTGCCGCGCGCGGGGACAACGGCCTCCTGAACGACGGTAACCAAATAACTTGTTGATAGGCGCCCGCGCGATTAAATTACCCGCGGCGCGTTAACTCCTCGTGCACAGTACTGCTCGTGCAGCTGCGCCGCTGCGCTTCTCCGAAACTGTGCGGAATTGTCAAAACTGCTCGGCGCTGTTTGTTAACGGTAAACGGAGGAGCGTTTCATTTACGATACGTTAACTTTAATCGTAAAGTAGAGTTTAGATTTGATACGGATTTTTTTTTAAGTTCAGAGATAATTACTATATCGCGTTATTAAGTTTATACAATTTGAGAAGACGTTCAATTTTTAATTACAGAGTTTCTTTTTTTAAAGTTCGGAGCTAATTACTACATTTTGTTATTTAGTTTATACAATTTATGAAGACTTTCAATTTTTAATCAAGGATTTTTTTTTATAAGTACGGAGCTAAATAATTACTATATATTATTGCGTTATTTAGTTTATACAATTTAAGAAGACTTTCAATGTTTATAATCACGGATTTTTTTTTATAAGTTCAGAGCTAATTATTATATCGTATTATTTAGTTTATAATTCTTTAATCACTGATTTTTTTTTTTAATTTTTGATAATGTTTTCTTGTGTTAAAATCTTATGAAAGAAACTCAAGTTTTTGGATCCATCAATGAATGATTTCGAAACCATATTAAATTAGAGTAATTTTTCCATTGTTTTCGCCAAAATGTTGAATTTCTTTTTTTGGAGCTGTCCCAGTTTCTATCATACCTGTAGAGCTCGTAAAAAAGAAAGTAAAGGAAGACGAAATAACCTGTATTTCTGAGTTTTCAATTAAAAAATCTTTTCTTCTTAATAAAATAGGACATGATTAATTCGATGGTTTACAAAAGATTCTTTATTTGATCGTTTGTGTTATTTTTGAAACACTCTACTAGAGAATTTAATTTAATTTACATTTCATTGTGAGAAATAAATATCGTAATTTCTTCTAGTTTCAAACCTACCAGGAGAGTTTTACATTTTCGGAACCCCTATTTGGACTCTTGAAAAATAAATTGTTCTTCAGTACCCAATAATGAAACACAGTCCTCGGAGCTTTGCCATACCTATATAAACAATACTAATATTTTTAATATTTTTTATTAAACAAAGGCTCGTAAGATTAAAGTCATTCATTATTTCTTATTGAAAAACAATTGTTTTATCCAAATCAATGATCAGGATACCTTACCGAAAGTGAAAATTTGAAGGTTTTTATCTTTTGCAAAAACGTATTATTGAACATAATTTAGTGTTTGTTCGTAAGGTACAATAAAGTTAATTCTGAATTTATTTTTGACCACAAGTAGATTTGGAAAAGAAAAACTAAAAAACGAACGGTCACTTCATTAGGCTACAAGGCTTATTTTCTTTGCGAAGCGGCCGAAGCTTTACTAGATTAATAAAAGGCTCGTCGTTCCTCTTGGCCTGTCATGCATAATTTTGCCAGACGTAAAGTACAATGGTAAGTCAAGACTCGGAAAGAGATACGTAACGCTACGACTAGAGGGCGGAGCTGCGCGCACTGATTCTTTCGGCTCTTCCTCTTACAGGGAAACTTTATAGTGCATTAAAAGTGCCAGCTGGACACGTACTTTTTTCAAATTGAAGCCTTTTCTCTTCCAATGCGCGACTTAAGTGACATTTCACCTCCATAATGATATTTTATTGTAAGGTACCATTCCACAAGGTTAAGACCAAATAATTTATTTAAGTACTCGTTCGCATCGGGTTCAACCTCATTCTTAGTTCACTTTTTTGATACGTTAAGAAATGTGCGCAAATTTAAAGTGTAACAAGTAGAATGAATTTAAACATTGAACGCGAAATGAAAAAAATGTAAACAATGTCAATTATTCGCAGCATGTCCGTACCAAAAACTATTAGTTAAGTTACTTAGAGATCGATTTTAAGTTTTAATTTAAGTATTGAAAGTAACTTTTAAACCAGAATGGAATTTTAAAAAACTACTCGCAAGATAAGACTGCTAAACGGAATTTGATAGTACAGAGCCACCACATCAGTTTGCGTTTGCGGTCGAATTCGAGGACGAGCAGGTAGGTCGCAAGAAAATTCTTTATAGAATATATATTCTGGCAAAATGCACGCTTACAATAAAAATGTTTAAAGGTTGAGATGAAAGTGGATATACTCATGCTAATTTTTACATTTTTAACAGAGCTTTTAAGTTTGAAATTTGAGAGTATAACATTAAAAAACAAAATTTAAATGAAATAGATTTTCCACTCGTTGAGAATCTGAAGCCAAAAAGGGAAGATAATTAATTAACCTTTAAAACTCAACTTCAAGGTAAATGTCAATATTAATGTTACTGAAGTCATCGATTTAAACCATGTAAATCTTTAGCGTGAAACATTTTTTCATTAAAATCCTTTGATAACTTTTTGACTACGATACTACATCATATCAGGAATCGTACGACGATCAGAAATGGGTATACATCTTTTCACATTTCAATTAAATATTTAATTAGCTGCTTTTCTGCGTCTACTTCACGAATACGCTTTTACCTCTAAAAACGTATATTTAACGTATAAACGTATTTACAATCTACCCCCAGCATCCGCACTTCACACAAGTCCGCAAATTAATCATGTAAATTAAAAAACAGAGAAAGATCTTTCAAATTGTTTTAAACGCAGACAAACATTGCAAAGCATATGAAATTCTCGCGCAGAATCGTGCAAAAAAAAGAAACGAGCTCGTATTTATGAAGCAATTGTGTGACTTGAAAGTTGGCATCACTCAAAGATCTACTTGGTATATATATATATGCCCTTTGACCGAGGCCACATGCACGTGCAACGTGCAGCGCGCCTTAATTTAAAACTATCCGCCTCGTCTGGCAAAAGATTGCCCCGCTCACGCATTAATATAGGAGTTTCGCTTTTTCCTTCCTTCATCCAACTTGGACGCCTGTTCTCTCTGTGTTCTCTGCGGCAGCGGGCTGTGCCCTTATAACCAGCGGTCCATTTGAAAAAAAACTGTGTATCTCGCGTACGCGCGTAAGCGTCGCTCGGGAAGTCTACGCAAGAGCAAACGTCAAAGTGAAAGCCTCCCCGTGGGTGCAATGAGTTTTTCTTGGCTTTCACCGGGGCGGCTGTGTGGAGGCCTCCAGTCGGTGAGCTTGCGCGTGGCCTAAAAATTTTAACGCTATACCATCCGCCCAAGTCAAAGGCGTGGATTTTTAATTGCGCGTTAAGGCCAAGGGGCTGGAGATTCCACCAATCCACTTTGATCTTGCTTTATGCAGTTCGTGTAGATTTTTTTTTAATTAAAAATACAAATTGCAGTCAAAGAAACTACCGGGATTTTTCTGTGTTAACTTGCGTACGTATAAGGCTCTAGAAAGCAGCCTAGTGAAAATCACTCGTAAGCTGGAAAATGTCTTTACAGTATGTGAATATTATAGATAATCAAATTAGAAGTTGTAGAAACAACTCTCTTAATTGGCAATCGTAATTTCATTTTAGATCATAATAATTAAATAACCATCGTGTGCAAACTAGTAAAAGATTAATATTTTTACATACAGTGATGAACTATAATACACTTTTAAAAACCTTTTTCATCTCATTTTTCCCTTTTTCTTAGATTTTGAGGTTCCACTTCAGGATTTAATTCTCTTCTTTTTTAGTTTTGATCTGCAAAGTCTAAAACGCAATACAATCTAAGCGATTTTGCCTCAGGCAGTAATCGGAACCTGGTTGGTTGTATCCGTTTGCAGCGATCTAAATTGAGATAAGAGGAGCAGAGATCGAAGAGAAAATTAAACGATAAGTTCTAGAAATTGTAAAAAACCATATTTTACAAATTATTTATGGGAACAAAATTGACTTTGCTTTTGCCCAGCAAAAATATTTCATACCACTTGTTTAAAATATCGGAAACTAACGGCCGTGGAACGAGTCAGGATACGTTGAAAGCTTGCGGAAAAAGCTTGTCTGTTGATAAAACAAAAGTTGAAAAATTCCAATTTTGCGTATCTCTTTTAAATTGAATCTAGCTTTTATATAAAAATCGTTGTGTAACAATTTCAAATGGCATTTTAAATTAAGGTCAACAATTTGTTTGATATTTTAAAAAATAACAGAAAGAGGATCAGTGGTGCTTGTCTTTTACGCAAATAATGTAGAATGATTTAATCTTCAAGAATAATAATAACAATTAATTCATAATAAATAAATAAGGGCAATTGTTAAGAAAAATGGTCTGTAATTTCTAAAATGTCTATTTTCTCTTGAAGGCTCTATGTTGTGTTTGCAACTTTTCATTTAAAACGGATTTGCATTGGACGAAATATAAACTTTCATAAGAAACCACAGCAACGCAAAATTTTCCCCAGATCTATCATTTAAAATGAAAAGTAAACGGTACCCACTAAATTTTCACTTGACGTTATACCCTTTTTTAAAAGCATTTCGAAGACTCACTTTAAACAGTCGTAAAATATCAACAAAAAAAAAAAGAAAGAAGCTCTTAACGCTTTTATAACTGTATCGATGGGAAAATTTTTACCGGGATATTTTAAAAGCTCGTTTTTTCTATTTTATGAAAAGAAAATTAAGTTAGTGCGCGCGCGCGGTGAAGCCCGAGGAAAGTGGTCTGATTTATTGGACAATTTCTGAGCGGGCAGGGCGATAACGGGCTCTATGTGAAACTTTATATCTTCTCTCCCCCTTCTTTCTCGTAATTTTTTTTTTTTTTTTTTTTGCGCACACCGGCCGGAATATCATAATAAATGAGGGCGCGGGCGAGTTGATGTTACGCGCGGGATGAGCGGTCGACTAACACACTTTTAGAAATAGCACTTCGCGCGCACTTGCAATGTGATCATTGACATTTTCGGCGGCGTGCAGCGGCGATGACTTCACCGGCGCGTGCAGTTCCACGATCCCGCGATATTTAGATCGCCGTATTACTAATGCGATGAGAGAGCTTCGCTGTGCAAGTCTTGCACTTTAACTAATGGTAAGTGCAGTAAATTATATTTAGTGCTTCTAGGAACGCCTGGTGTAAGGCTCGATGTGCTTGCGAGGGAAAAGAAACTGCCACCTTGTGTCTGTCACAATCGAACTGCTATTGCAGATTTATCATTTCGCGAATGCAATAATTGTCATGGATTAACTAGTATCAGTAGACCTTCGTAATATTTTATTATTCTGCGGAAATTTAGATATGTTTGTAAGGTTCAGAGCTCACTGATAAATAAAATATTGTTATATTAAGAAGGTTGAGCTATGATGAAATAAATTTTAAAGGTATGGGATTCGAGAAATATCCTTTTTTCTGGATAAAAGAAATCGCACACTGAAAAAAAATTTGGTAATTTTAAGTAAATATTTATTTTAATAGCACTTGTTAAATATTTCTTTGAATAAACTAAATAATTCTTTAAAACTAATTGAATTTATTTGTTTCTAAATAAATTTAGTAGTTTCGAAAAAATATTTAACAAGTACTATTGAAGTAAATATTTACTTAAAATTACCAAATTTTTCTCTCAGTGCATGGTATATAATTATTTATAATATATAATTATTTTTCTGCAGCCGTATTCTATAACAATGAGTATAAAAATAATAAAATTTTATTAAATGTTAAACATGTACGTGTTTTGGTCTACCATAAAAACGATATTTTCATTATTACTTATAGTATTTTATTATTTATTTGTTTGAAACTGTACGAGGTGCAGACATTTATTTTATAAAATCTATATACTGAAATCTGTTGGCTCTCCTCTCGTACAAATATATTTGTTGCTTAAATTAATATGTACAATGTAAACATGTACCCTGTATTACATTACTATAGTGCAGTAAAAGAATAATAATGAAAATAAAAAACAAATTGATGGGCAGTAGTGTTTAATTTTTTCTTTTTTTCTTTTTAAATAATGTACAAATCCTCAGTACCCTGCCTATAAATCAATAATGACGGATAAAATAAAAAAGATTAACCATTTCCCATTTCCGGCCGTAAAACCGCGCGACCCCGCAACTGACGTGCTCCGTCCGCGCTTAATCTCCCATTTAAGCAAACAGTACACTCGCACGCCATAAGGCACAGCTGAGCACCAGGTACACACACACACACACATAAAAAAAAAAGTAAAAAAGGAACAAGCACGAAAAAAGAAAAACAAAAAAAATCAACGGGGAAGTTCATCCAAGCGCGACAATTCGCACCCGCTCGTGCAGCCCGAATTCCTCGACTAAAAATACGAGAAGAAAGAGGGTCAGGCTCGCGCGCGGCTCGGGAAGCCCCCCTGCGCATCTGCGGGCCCGAAACGAAACGAGAGCGACAGGTGATAGCGCCCGGTGCCGGCCAGGTGAGGCCGAGGGCTGACTCACGTGGGTGTCGGCAACGAAGCTGCCTGCGCGCCCTTCCGGCGCCGCGCGCGTATCACCCGCGGCCGCCGCGTTCACGCTCTGGAGGGGGGAGTACGGCACGAGTGGCTGCCACCAGCCGCTGCCGCTTAGTTTGGCTCGATTCCGCGGCACGCGCGGTTCTGGCCTCCTTCTCGCTCGCGCAGCAACCCCCCGCGGCTGATCGCACCCCGGCGCCTACTACTTCCCGAGGCGGGCCTGGTTCGCGCGTGAGTTGCACCGATGCGGCTGGCGACCTCGTGATCCCGGAGGCGGAGCGGAAGTCGCCCCCTCGCTCTGTCTCGGAAGTGCGGAGGAGAGGAGCCGCTGGACGCTGCTTCGGTTTTTTTATAGTTTGGAGGGTGGCGGAATAGGGGCCAGTGGTGCGAAGCGCGCGAAGAACGAGACGGCGACAGAATGGGATGTCAGAGGTCCTACTACTGCCTCCTGTGGTGCTGCCTGCTCCTAATCGGTCACTTTCAAGGTCAGTTCGCTGTCACGTGCTCGACTTCGTATGATACCCCTAGATGTCGAAACCTCTGTTGGTTTGATTATTTTCAGTTTTTTTTTTTTTTTATAAGGGGGGAGGGATGAATGTTTTGACAATTTTTTTAGTGAGTTGATATGCTGCAGGTCGGTCTTGCATGACCCCGCAGTATCTTTGGCGATATGGTGTCAGTATGTTTTGAGCAAACGCCAAAATTAAAATTAGTTTTGCATGTAATGTTTATTTAAGTGCCTGTGCACAGTGGAAATTGTTTTTTGCAATATTTACTGAAAATTTGCAGATGCAAGTTAAGCGTAATAATAATATTGAAATCTGCTAGCTTTAAAACATTGAAGTACCTCTGAGCTTGCGTGATACATGCACACTTTGGTTGTTTTTTTTTAATTAATTACTTTATAGGTTTATTCGAGCTCCACTTTTCATTGTATCAAAAGATTTAAAACAGTAACAGCTTATTTCCTGCGCAGAAATTAGATTGGATGATTTCTATTAGCTTTTACGTTATCCTTAGACATTTTCATAATTATATTCATTAATCATTTAATTATCTTACTCCATATAGATTTCTATATTTTTATCTTCTATGTAATAAAATCGATGTGAGTATATGTAAAATTCGGTTCGCGGTGTGATAATATTTGAAAATTATAAAATAACTGTATAATTGGATCTCTGTAAGGTCCGGCGTCAAAGCAAAAAATGGACAGATGTCGACCGAACTTGCGCGATGCACACGTGCTCTGCAGTCCTCTTCCTCTCTGCCTCTCACTCGGCCCTTTGTCATGTGGTAAAAAAGCAATTCCTATTCCATTGACATAAAAATCAAGCGTCATTCACGCAGTGTTTACTGTTAATCACTTTTGACTCTTTCAAGTGTGTATTTCACGACACCTGTGCTTTATTTTTCCAATTAAAATTTGATTGTCCCTTTGGAATCAGTCATATAGAATTCCTTTTATTAGGATCAGGATCCAAAACTTTTCATTTCAATTACAGCCAACTTAATTAAATTAATAATAAGATTTCTTATCGAACGTACAAACGATCGCTAGAATATAAGCCATTACAAATTCAAGCAGATCTTATGATATAAATAATAATAAATAATGTATTGAAAAATGTTCTTTTCTTCCCCTTTTCACCACCTCTTTTTCATTTACCTTTTTCTTTGATGGATAATTTACGCAGCCCTGCAGTACAGAAAAGCCGCGGACTTGAGAGTCGAAGGAACGAGGCAAAGAGACAGAGGGAGGGGGAGAATAGAAGGCGAAAAACAAAGGCGCGAGGGGTACTGCGGTAAAGAGATCAGTCGCGCGCGTATAACGAGAAGCGTGGGTATATGATGTAAAGGCAAAGCGGCAAAACCTCGACGCGTCAAGGATTAAGAGGCTGGGGGGACTCGAGGGAATAAGTGCGAGCTTGTGGCTACGAGCTTTAATGCGGGCTTTTTTTTAGCCTCGAGAATACGTCTTGCTCGCCAGTCGAGCCATAAATATAAGCCGAGTTTGCTTTATGACCACGCGTGCATAAAATTGGGTCATCATTTGAAGTCTGGTTTAGAAAAAAAAAAAGAAAAAAAATAGATTGCTCGACTTTTACTTCTCCGTGGGTCCGCGAATTACCAGCGTAACTTTTGGGATGCACGGAGGGTCAACTGCTTAATTAGCGACTACACTGAGCGACTACTGAGAGACTACTGAGTGGAATAAGGCCTTAATGAGATGATGTCATTGGTTTGGTCTTCGGTATAGGAATATATGATAAATTTACTAAAACAGATGGAACCATTTTTGGATTACGAGGGTATGAATTTTTTAAATGATTTTTCTTCTTTATAGTAATTAATATATATATATATATATATATATATATGCAATTTAAAAAATTATGAATTTAAAGATATCAGCAAATGATGACCTACTTTATTATAATTTTGCTGCTAAAATTTTTTTTTAAACTTAGGATTAAGATATACGATTTCACGTTAGGTTCTAAATTTAAATTTCTTCGCGATTCATCGAATTCAGATGTTAAAAATAAAAATAACATTGGCATTAGAACGAGTATCTTTCGAATTTTTGAAAATAATTGAGATAACGTTTTAATCCTGACTATGCAATAATAATTTTTAAGAGATATACGTCAAAGATGTTTTTTTTTATTATTCAACACTTTTCAATGGCAATGTGTTATAAAATACACAGATGCGACCGAGTTTTCACGAGACACGTGCTATTATTAGTGGTTGCATGCTGGGCAATGTGCACCACTAGCTTATGCGCATATATCGTTTCTAAAACAGTGAGCGAATGTATATATAGATCAAGTCTCATGCGACGCAGACAACCTCTTTTTATGCTCATTTTACGGGCAAAATTAAAGGCCGATTTACAATTGTTTCCGCGAGGAATTTCGATTGTTGAAATGGACGAAGTCGTCACATGAAATTCCAAATTAATTATGTTTAATTAAAAATAATTATTTCATCTTCGATATTAATTATGTGTTTCGAAAAAATCAAGCAATATTTATAATACTAGTGTAATTGATTAATTATTCCCGCAATACCGGCACCCTCTTCACGTTGAAAAAAATAATAATTTTTCACAAAATATTTTGTTAAGTGACCTATACAAACATTTATTTTTTACCTATTAATAATAAAATTATTTTGGGCATACAAAGTAAGTCGAGGAACTGCACTTGACAGACTTATAATTAGGCTTTCATGCGCCATTACATGCTTTAATTATTTACTAATCCCTTAGAGCCATAAAATTGCCTGCATCATTATATACTACACTCAACTCTAGAGGATTAAACTAAAGAATTAAACACAACAATTTTTAATGGAGATTTTTAATAACCTTTTTAAATGAAGTGTTATTAAAACGATCTCTAATTTTTAATGCTTTATTTTTATGTAAATAAATTGGTATATAAAAGTAAGATTTTCAGACAGCCGTACTTAATAAAAACGAATTTAATAAATTTTAAAATGGTTAAAACAGTAAATTAAAAATATTCGAAATATTCGTACCTCGTGGCACTGTAAGTAAGCAAAAATAACAAGCAGCCCCTTTGGTATGTATACATGCTTATTAATCGTAATGGAACTTAATAGATGCTCTCCTTAATTCAGGTCGATTTATATAACAGCCTGTTGAATATTTGAACAATCGTTGATTGTTTTTAATGCATTACATCCATATTAATAATTATCATGATTAATTCAAGCTGTTTATGTTCATTATCGTGATTAATTCAATCTGTTTATAACCCAAAAACACTTAAAATTTAATAAAATGCAATATTATTATTAAAATAGGTAGAATACTCGAATGATCGGAGACGAACCAATTTGATTTTAATTATTTATTGACTTTCTTTGCTTCCCTTTATAACTAATAATGAGATTGGACGGTGTAGAGTGGTAAGCGCATTTTTCCTTTGAT